>CM056729.1:95710352-95915869 GCA_029844215.1 Przewalskia tangutica | reverse complement strand
TCATTCCCTGGGTTTGTGGCATTTGCATAATTCGCGGATTTGCTACTCACGATGCGGCGAATACCTCACGCGAGTCCGCAGGCTTACGCGGTGAAATAGTCCCACGCGCGGTCCACGATGCGTATAATACTCATGCGAGTCCGCGGCTTACGCGGGTGAATAGTCCTGCTAGAATACTCTACGCGGTCCGGCGGTTTACGCGGTGAATAGTCCCACGCGGCGGTCCAGACTATGCGAGGAATACCTCACGCTGGTCCACGCGACTATGCGGTGAAATAGTCCCAGTGAATAGGATTGCTAAATGATATCGCGCGACGGTCCCGCTTGATCGCGCAGTTTCCTAGTTTATATTGTAAGATACTATCGCTTACTCTCATTGTTAGTAAGGCACAACGTGGTGCATTTTTGATTATCATATACGCCCCGATTTGTTTCGTGTTACCCTACGGTCACGCTTTACGAAGCGGGATTCCGGTACGGGACCACGAGGTATCGAGACATGCGGACTTGGTGTTCATGTATCCTTATCGCGTTATTACATCACGGATCGCACAGCCGAATGGTGGAAGCGATTCCACGCACGATTGATATTACATGGGCGCC
This sequence comes from Przewalskia tangutica, assembly GCA_029844215.1. Lineage (NCBI taxonomy): Eukaryota > Viridiplantae > Streptophyta > Magnoliopsida > Solanales > Solanaceae > Przewalskia > Przewalskia tangutica. The sequence continues at coordinate 95,915,266 of CM056729.1, read as the reverse complement.
GACCCACGGTTATATCGTAGTAACGACTTCGGCGCCTCGCCCCTCGACTGATATGATCGCTTACGTGTTATGTATCAGGAGTCGATATCATACATGTCTCTCGTGTTATTTAGATCGCTATGATATTATTACAAAGATTACATCGCTCACATACTTGGTACATTCTTCAGATCGACTCCTTCAATGCCGCTCACGCCGGCAGTTTAGTGTACGCCAAGTGATCACAGTGTGGATCCTCGCTGTGGTTTTGGATAAGCTCCTTCTATTCCGAGTTTATCTTGTATATGTCCTTCAAGATGTGCTTTGTATAGTTTTGGGTACGGCGGCCTTGTCCCGCTATAGTTCACTTAACTCCTGAGGTCCGATTCATACTGGATCGACTCATGTACGCAGTGTCTTTTATTATGTGATATTATACGGCAGCCCCGCCGCTTTGCCTCGCACGCACGCTGGTTTTAAAGAAAAAATGAGGTGTTATTTCAGCCTGCAGCCTTACTTGTATTGTTATGCAGGCTGTGCCCAGTAGTGGCACCGCCACGCCCGGTTCGGGTCCGTGATAACCCCTTAGTCAAGGATTTCTTCATCCTCAAATGACTTCTAAGTCTAAAAATCCTCTCCCTCAGAGCGTGGGCAAGCCTCCCAAAGTGCTCCCCTCCCCTCGAGAGCCCCAGGCCGAGACACACCGCCCCTACCTGTAAGTCTATCGTGAAATACCCCCTTGGTAGAAAAGTATTCTCCAAGTATTGCATTATTCCAAAATACCTTCGCCCAAATACCTTGTAGTATTCCAAGGTTACCTCTATACTAAAAGCCCGTAAATACTACTTATACTTCCTTCACTACAAAAACGAAACCCTAAGGAAAATCTTCACAAATGCATTAAGATAAAGTTGCGAGTAACTTCTAAGGGTTGTTTGCGCGGTCGAGCACCAGAGTAGAGCAAAACGTCGCTCAGATCGACATTTAAACTTGATAATTTTGGGCTTATCGAGGTAAATACTGGTCCTTATATCAGAATTAGAAATTACATCGTAGAAGTATAGAAATGTATATAAGATACATGTATGATATTACGTAAGAGAATTGAATCAGAATGAAGGATATTACGTAAGAGAATCAACCGAAATCACATCAAGTTAATATTAAAGAAGAAGAATTAAATCAGATTTACATAGATCAGATTTAGTAAAGAGACTCAGGTAGCTTAACGTGCAGGGGCTCGCCCGATTTTGAAAATAGAGAACAAATCCCATCGCTTAGGAATGTTCTACGAGTAGTCTAGACATCGAGTAGACTTATATAACCGCTATAAGTCAAGATCGCAGCAGCATGCTCTACTCGAGCGGACAAGGCTAGCCTAAGTTATAAATTGAGCATTTTGCTAATTGTCGATAATCGTCATGAGGTATGTGATTCTTCCTATCCTCTGAGCATGATATTTTAAAAGAATATATATAGTACGGTTGCATTTATCGGGTGTTAATCGAACCTAATACGGTTTTATCGCGATGTCTTTTGACTTCAGTCTAAATAATAAGAATCAAGATCTCCCGGGCAAAGAGTTAAGAAACCTTTGAAAGTTAAGAGTAATACTTGGAGTTTAAAAGCTAAGAGTTATACTAGCTATTGGGAAGTTAGGTATAACGACTTAAGAGAGATAAAAGAATGGTTTATTGATTTTAGAAGTTAAGAGACTTGATCTTAAAAGATAAGACTTGACTTAATTAAATTAATTTGAATTTTGTTAAAGTGCGAAAAACCTCATTCATGAGTAATGAGTACTTGGTTTTAAAAGGAATAATGTTTTATCGATTTCAAATCATATTAAGCATTTAACTAACGATCGCAAATACACAAAAGGAAATGTACGGACTAATTAAGTATTATTAAAACCAAGAAACCTCCATCCGCATGTGTTAAGATTTAGACAAAATGATATTACATTTCCTAGATCATGGTCGCTTCTAATAAGATCATATGAACAAGAATAACCTACTTGTTATACCGTGATTTCAGGCATGTACGTGAGGCGCACGATAAATTTTGCCTAAGAATTGACAAGTTTGAAATTTGGGCACAAGTGTTTTAAAGTGAGTCGTTTTTCGACTAAACGCTTTACTAAACTTCATGTAAGGAAAATTCCGCTATGTCATTTCTAATTTTTGCGGATTTTTCCGAGAGACGAATATGTCGGACCAACGGGAGGGTGATACGTGGTCACCCTCACATCGATGAGCGCGGTGAATGCTTGGCCGAATGGGGCATGTAGTAGGTAGGATATTTTCGTGCAAGTCAGGTGGATGATAAGGTACACATGGTTGAAATCTAGCCCTACACTTGCCTTACACTTCGAGTGATCTCGCCATCGGTCGCCATGGCTCGACCTATAAATACCTCTAAGTTGATGAACTTCTTCATCCTAAATTGTTCTAAGTGTTAAAAATCCCCTCTTAGGTGAGCTTTTCTGTCCCTCTCCCCTCCTAGTCGAGCTGGCCGAGAGCCACCACACCCTCCCTTGCTGCTCTCGCCTATGGGTACCCCTAGCCTAGTTGTCTCGTATAAATACCCTCATGGTATAGAAATACTCTCCAAGTATTTTTATAATGCCCAAATACTGGCCCAAATACCTTGTAGTATTCCCAAGGTTACACGTGATACAAAAGCCCAGAAAATACTATTATACTTCCTCACCACAAAAACGAAACTCTAAGGAAAACCTTCATGGTCAATGAAGTGTTAAGTAGAAGTTGCGTAGAACTCTAAGCGGCTGTTTGGGAGCTGATCGAGCACTGAGTAGAGCTAAACATTGCTTTGAGCTGACATTAAACTCGGATAATTTTGGGCTTATCGAGGTAAATACTATCATTCTTCTAGTGTAATTGGAAATTACATACCGTAGTAATATAGAAATGAATATAAGATTCATAAGAAGAGAATTGAATCGTATGTAAGGATATTACTGAAAAGACGGAATCAAATCACTTAAGAAAATAAGTAGAAGTTAAATCAGATTACATAGATCGTATATATGAGATCGATAACCTTTATTGTTGAATGTCTCGCAAGTAGTACGGGCTACTTAGAAGGACCTGGGTGCCAGCCGTTATAAATGCGGAGCGCTTTGCTTATAGTCGATAATCGTCGCGAGGTATGTGATTCTTCCTATACTCTGAGAATGATATTTTAAAAATAAGATATATATAGTACCGGCAATGTCTTTCGACTTAAGCCCGACAATATATAGTACGCAGACGACGCAGCTAATTGAACGAGTTGTGCAATGTCTTTTGACTTAAGCTCGAATAATATATAGTACGCAGACGACGTGCTAATTGAACGAGTTGTACGGCAATGTCTTTTGACTTAAGCCCGACAATATATAGTACTAGAGACGACGTGTGCTAATCAATGTAGTTGCATCGACAATGTCTTTTGACTTAAGCATGAATAATAAGAACTTTGAAGTATTTCAAAATTGTTAAGAAACCATTTTTGAAAGAAGAGTAACACTTGGTTTTAAGTTTTAAAAAGAGTTATACTAGCTTTATGGGGAGTTAGGTATAACGCCTTAAGAGAGGTAAAGAAAATGGTCTGATCGATTTTAGAAGTTAAGAGACTTGATCTTATAAGATAAGAGACTTAACTTAAATGAATTAATATGGATTTTGTGTGAAACCTCATTCGTGAGTAATGAGTACTTGGTTTAAAAGGAATAATGTTTTACTGATTTCGGAAATCAAAATGTGTATCGATAAACCATCGCAAATGCTAATAAAGGAAAATGCATTGAATAATTAAGCATTATTAAAACCAGTAGAAACCTCCATCCGCATGTGGTTAAGATGAGACAAAATGATATTACATTTTCTAGATCATGGTCGCTAATAAGATTGATTATGAACAAGATTAACCTACTCACCTATGGCATATGTTACTCTATTGTTTTAAAAAGAGATTAAGACATCAATCTATGAAACTTTTCTAAAAAGAGACTTCATGAATTGAAATTAGGCAAACCGAACTTTTAGGTGAAAAGAAAGGCACAGTGTTGTCTTAAAATGGTTTGAAACATAAAGTGTTATAACACTTTATGGGAAGTTGGTTATAACGACTTTATGAAAACAAAAGTAAGGTTTTATCATTTGTTTTAATGCGTAACTTGACTTTTAAAAGAGAAGTATTTTGGTCCAAAAAGGCATGGTATTACCTTAATTGGGTCTTAAAAAGGAAAGTATGAAAGTTGTTTTGGTTTACTTAAAAGATATAAGTCACACATTTTTATATACTACGGTATCGGTGACTTTTATAAAAGGAATGAATCTCTTAAAAGGAATTTAACGACGTAGTACTTTAGGGTTAAAATCCGACTTTGACATAAAATGAAAGTACTTTGAGTCAGGTATAACTTGCCTATGCTTGTTGTTGCGAAACTTGACCATGTTACGTGTGATAGCCTTGTTGCAAGCATCGTGGTTCTACTCGACTACGGCTCACGAGTAACCGAATGTATTTCACTCGACCAACGGCTCATCCGGAATGTATTTCACTCACCACCGGCTCATACGGAATGTATTTCACTCATCACCGTTCATCCGAATGTATTTCACTCGACCACGGCTCATCCGGAATGTATTTCACTCGACACGGCTCATCCGAATGTATTTCACTCGACTACCGGCTCATCCGGAATGTATTTCACTCGACTACCGCTCATCCGGAATGTATTTCACTGACTACGGCTCATCCGAATGTATTTCACTCGACTACCGTTCATCCGAATGTATTTCACTCGACTACGGCTCATCCGGAATGTATTTCACTCCGACCACCGGCTCATCCGAATGTATTTCACTGACACCGGCTCATGGACGAACCGAATGATCCCACACGCTTACATCGGGTCCATGAGACGGGCTGAGACATGTTATACGATCACATGATTTGTACCTAGATCGCCAGTAGCTGAAGAAGTTCCACTGCATGAGGGATGACTTCTGAGGCGAGTCCCCACTTCGACATAATCGCTTTTATGTCATGGAATCGTAGTTTGCTTATCATACATGTCTCCCGCTTATATAGACTATTATGATTTCATTTACGTGATTTTTACGCTTTCACATACTTGGTACTTGTTGCATCGACTTCCTTCTGGGCCGCTCACGCCGCAGTGGCACACCCGCTTGTCGATCCCCGCGCTAGATCTCATTTCATTGCCTCGGGAAGCTCCGCCCTTCTGAGGCTTATCTTGCATGTTACCCGAGTCAGAGGTCCGCGTACATTCAGGGTACGGCGGCCTCGTCTGGCCATAGTTGTTGTATAAATCTAGAGGTCCAGAGTAATCGCTAGGCAAGTGTTGTAAGGATTGTAATCGCTTCAAAGGTTTATATATAAATATATTTTCAAAGGCAACCGCTTTGGTCAGCCTATTTTCTTTCATCTTAATCCATGTCTATTTACATGTTTAAGTTTTATTTCCACTGATTTTCTCTCGATGTTGTATCACCAGTGGTGCCGGTAGTGCACCAACACGGCCCGGTTCGGCCGTGACAAAGTGGTATCGTGAGCGCTTAGTCCTCTGAAAGTGTCTACGACCGCGTTCAGTAGTGTCTTGATTATCTGCAGGTGCACTACATCTATAATCGTGAGGCTATAGGACATTTAGATTGGTTTCATTCTTCTCATTCCGAGATCGCGCTCTAGATTCGGTGATAAGTCGGACCCTCCGACGTATTCCTTTCCTTTACCAGCTTATGCTCTCCGCAGTGGCAAACCTGTGCCCGTATGGGCAAGGCAATGAGGAGCCAGTGAGATACAGAGGAGTACGAGGGCGCAGTCTCTGGCCAAGCATTAGAGACTGAGCTTCCGACGGCTGGTTTCGCGACGCCGCCAAAGACCAAAGAAAGTTTAGAGCCGCAGCAGCTGCCGGGCCGAGACTACAAGACTCGAGCTCTCCACCCACACCGGAGCGATTTAGACGGGCAAGGAGATGGCCCGCCATCGCCGTGGTCGCGGCCGATATGGCGATAGGTTTGACGCAGCAGCCCAGCCCCGAGCACCCGTAGTTCACCCCGAGCGCACAGCTGAGACTACGGATTTTCCCGAGGCGTAACCCGCCGCAGTTTTACGGGTCGAGGCTCGAGGATGATCCGCAGGAGTTCATCCGCAGCTACGGGTCGCGAGAGTGATCAAGGCATCTGATACCGCAGTCGTCCTGGTTCGCATCGGCCGCGTGATACCGCAAATGATCGTTTGATTCGCAGGAGCCGCCCCGGGAGAGAACGACCGCTTTGGGACGAGTTCTCAAAGGCATTTCTTGCACCCTTCGCCGCCACGCATGGCGAGGGCTCGGCCGACGATTTTTGGTGTCATGCGTAATCCGCGGACGGTTAGAGAGTACAATGGAGTTCGACTCGTTAGCTCGGTATGTCCTCAGAGTAGCCGGGAGCATGGAGGACAGAGTACACCGCCACGCCACCTAGATGATTACTCGCAGTAGGCTTACGGTGTAGTTTTCACCGCATGGATATTGCCCGCACGCAAGCCTGGGCGCACCAGGATGCGAGGCAACTGAGAGGTCGCACGAAATGCACCGAGATCACAGAAGAGGCCGTGACAAAGCAGGTCCTTGTAACTTTCGAGGCGACCGCCAAAGAAGAAAGTTAGTTATGCACTCCGCCAAGACAGAGTGGTCCTCCGCGATTCAGGACGCTCGGGTATTCGAGCCGGCCGAGCTCCGTGGCTTCCCGTTCACGGTATACGTGAGTGCTAGCCGCCAGGATTCACGACTTCGCCTGTACGATGCGGCAAACATCATCCCGGAATGTCGTTTTTTATCGGTCCTTGCTTCACCGCGGCCGTGGGCCATGTGACGAGAGATCGTGCTTATAGGAGAGGTACTGCAGCTTGGCGCACTCTGGATCAATGGTGTGTTCATCTCCTTCTACAATGCACGCTGCAGGCGTGCCTATGATTAGAGTGGAGCGGTAGGATTCGTGCATATCCTTAACTCCTCTAGAGTTTTGTATGTATTGATGTTGTGATGATGTGTTTAGTGTTATGTTAGGATAAGCTTTGTGCTAAAATGTGATGTAACCCGTTAGTGAGAAGGGTAAGCTTGAGGGTGAAAATGACAACCTTAGAATATTACAAATGAGACCTTAGATGTGCGCCGCCTTGAGTACCGTGATTTTGCAAGTGATCCTTGTCGTAGTGCATTTTTATGCCTAGAACGCTTTGTGTGATAAAGTCCTCGGTAGTGTGCAATGGAAGTGGTAGCTTTCATGACTGTAGAGGTAAGATTGTTCCGATCGGGAACAAGAGCGTGACGCGTTAAGTTGGTCGGTGGGGCCATGCTGAGGCCAACCCGCGGCTGCTTCGGCGAGGTCAGCTGGTGGTCCCGCCGTGGTAGGGTCACGAGGGTGTTAGGCCCGGTTTAGATGACCATCGTATGAGTTCATGGATACGTTCGACCATAAGCGATCGTGAAGGCCGGGAATGGCCCAAGGAAGATCGAGGCTAGTAAGATGACCAAGTTCGAGGTGGTGACTCCAAAGTATTGGAAATCAAGCAATGACCAAGTATGGTGCGATACTAGAAGAGTTCAAGTGTTCGGAGAGGCACGACGAGTAAGGAAGAGAACGTGTGTTAGTTCGTACAGGTGTGGCGTTGGCAACTTGTTAGAAGATCTTCTTCAGAATCCACTCAGAAGGAACATTCGGACGAATGTTTCTGGCGAGGAGAATGTTATACCCGTATTTCCAATATGTACGTGAGGCGCACGTATTAAATTTTGCCTTAAGAATTGACAAGTTTGAAATTTGGGCACAAGTGCCGAAAGGAGTCGTTGACTAAACGTTTTACTAAACTGCGAAGGGAAAATTCGGCTATGTCATTTCTAATTTTTGCGGATTTTTCCGAGAAGAAACATGTTGGACCAACGGGAGCGTGACATGTGTCACCTCACATCGGATGAGTGTGCGGTAATGCTTGGCGAATTGGGGCATGTAGTAGGTAGGATATTTTGCAAGTTGCGTGGTAGATGGATAAGGTACACATGGTTGAAATCTAGCCCTACACTTGCCTTACACTGAGTGATCTTGGCCATTGGTCACATGGCTTGACCTATAAATACCCCTCTAAGTTGATGAACTTCTTCATCCTAAATTGTTCTAAGTGTTAAAAATCCTCCTCTTGGTGAGCTTTTCGTCCCTCCCCTCCTAGTTGAGCTTGGCCGAGAGCCACCACACCCTCCCCTCGTGAAGCTCGCCGGCGGGTACCCCCTAGCCTAGTTGTCTCGTATAAATACCCCTTTTGTGGTATAGAAATACTCCAAGTATTGTTATAATGCCCAAATACTCGCCCAAATACCTTGTAGTATTCCCAAGGTTACACGTATACAAAAGCCCGTAAAATACTATTATACTTCCTCACTACAAAAACGAAACCCTAAGGAAAACCTTCATAGTCGGTTGAAGTGTTAGAAGTAGAAGGCGTAGAACTTCTAAGGGTTGTTTGGAGCGGATTGGAGCACTCGGAGTAGAGCTAAACATTGCTCAGAGCTACATTAAACCCGGATAATTTTGGGCTTATCGAGGTAAATACTATCATTCTTCTAGTGTAATTGGAAATTACATCCGTAGTAATATAGAAATGAATATAAGATTCATAAGAAGAGAATCAACTGTAATAAGGATATTACGTAAAAGACTCGAATCGAAATCACTCGAGAAGAAAATAAGTAGAAGTTAAATCAGATTTTTACATAGATCGTATATACTGAGACTCGATAACCTTTATTGGTTGAATGTTCCGCGGTAGCACGGGCTACTTAGAAGGTGGACCAAAGCAGGGTTATAGTCGTGAGCGCTTTTGCTTATAGTCGATAATCGTCGCGAGCAGTATGTGATTCTTCCTATACTCTTGAGCAAGATATTTTAAAAGGAAGATATATATAGTACGCAATGTCTTTTGACTTAAGCCCGAATAATATATAGTACGGTAGCGACGTGTGCTAATTGAACGTGGTTATGCGGCAATGTCTTTTGACTTAAGCTGAATAATATATAGTACGATGACGCGTGTGCTAATTGAACGTGGTTGTACTACAATGTCTTTTGACTTAAGCCCGAATAATATATAGTACCAGAGATGACGTGTGCTAATTGAACGTAGTTATGCGGCAATGTCTTTGACTTAAGCCCGAATAATAAGAACTTTAAGTATTTCAAAATTGTTAAGAAACCATTTTTGAAAGAAGAGTAACACTTGGTTTTAAAGGTTTTAAAAGAGTTATACTAGCTTTATGGGAGTTAGGTATAACGTCTTAAGAGAGGTAAAGAAAATGGTCTATCGATTTTAGAAGTTAAGAGACTTGATCTTATAAGATAAGAGACTTAACTTAAATGAATTAATATGGATTTTGTGAAACCTCATTCGTGAGTAATGAGTACTTGGTTTAAAAGGAATAATGTTTCCGATTTGAAATCAAAATGTGTATCGATAAACCATCGCGTTAATAAAGGAAAATGCATTGAATAATTAAGTATTATTAAAACCAGTAGAAACCTCCATCTGCATAGAAGCTAAGATGAGACAAAATGATATTACATTTTCTAGATCATGCTTAATAAGATTGATTATGAACAAGATTAACCTAGTCGAAAGTGAAATACATTCGGATGACCGTAGTCGAGTGAAATACATTCCGGATGAACCCAGAGTCGAGTGAAATACATTCCGGATGAACCGTAGTCGAGTGAAATACATTCGGATGAACCGGAGTCGAGTGAAATACATTCCGGATGAGCCGTAGTCGAGTGAAATACATTCGGTTCATCCCACGAACCAAGAGTCGTAGAAACATGCACTTGCACAACAAGGCTATCACACGTAACATGGTCAAGTTTCACAACAACAAGCATAGGTGTTATACACAACTCATGGTACTTTCATTTTATGTCAAAGTCGGATTTTAACCCTAAAGTATTACGTCGTTAAATTCCTTTTAAGAGATTCATTCCTTTTATAAAAAGTCACCCGATACCGTAGTATATAAAAATGTGTGACTTATATCTTTAAGTAAACCAAAACAACTTTCATACTTTCCTTTTTAAGACCAAATTAAGGTAATACCATGCCTTCTTTTTGGACCAAAATACTTCTCTTTTAAAAGTCAAGTTACCACATTAAAACAAATGATAAAACCCTTCTTTTGTTTTCTATACTGGGTCCATGAGATGGGCCGAGACATGTTATACGTATCACATGATTTGTACCTAGACTGCCGGCAGTGAGGAAGAAGTTCCACGGGCATGAGGGATGACTTTGAGGGCGAGTCACGACTTGACATAATCGCTTTATGTCATGAATCGTAGTTTGCTATCATACATGTCTCCCCGCTTATATAGACTATTATGATTTCATTTACGATTTTACGCTTTCACATACTTGGTACTTGTCATCTTGACCTCCTTGTGGCCGCTCACGCCGCAGTGGCACACACCGTTGTCGATCCCCGCTAGGATCTCATTTCAGCGTCTTGGAAGCTCCGCCTTTGAGGCTTATCTTTCAGTATGTTACCCGAGTCCGTAGGTCCTTGTACATTCAGGGGTATGGCGGGGCCCTGTCCCGTCATAGTTGTTGTATAAATCTAAGAGGTTTGTAGCACTGTTGTGGGCAGGGTTGTAAGGATTGTAACTGTTCAAAGGTTTATATATAAATATATGTTGAAAGGCAACCATTTTGGTTGGCCTATTTTCTTTCATCTTAATCCATGTCTATTTACATGTTTAAGTTTTATTTCCGCTGGTTTTCTCTGATGTTGTATCACTAGGGTGCCCGGGGTAAGCCACCAGTCACGGGCCCGGGTTCGGGTCGTGACACTACTCACATATAAGGCATATGTTTCTCAGATTGTTTTAAAAGAGAATTATATTATTAAGTGATTAAGACGATGAACTACGAAACCTTTCGAAAATAAGAGACTTAAGTATTTGAACTTAGGCAAACTTGAACTTTTGTAAAGGAAGGTTGTTACTTGTCTTTAAAAAGGGAAATTGGTTTGGCTTACTTAAAAAGATAGTCACTCTATTTTAATACTACGGGTATCGTGTGACTCTTGTGAAAGAAACAGAATATTTTTAAGGAGATAATGTGTGAATTACCTTGTGTGAATAACTTGACTATGTTGGTTTGTGATAGCCTTGTAATACTTCTTGTTGCTTTGATAAGTAATCATGTTAGGATGCTACGTGTGTTAGTATCTTGTGATATTTGTGTAAAGGAAACATGTTAGGATGCTACGTGTGTTAGTATCTTGTGATGTTTGTGTAAAGGGGTTTCCCTTGTTGTGCTTATGTTGTTTAACGGTAAGCCGTTATATTAGTATTGCACCACTCACCTCTTGACATGATACCGGGGTTGTCGCTCCGACGCGGGTATACTCAGCACCGTACTATGATTCGAGAATACCTCACGCGGGTCCAGGGACCCATGCGAGCTACGAGTTCCGTGTTAGTGTGCGGTCTATATGGCCACGCGGTCTACGCGCCACGCGGATCGCGAGTCCGTGATTTACGCCGGAGTAGCTACCTCGACGCGGGAATACCTCACGCGGCCTATGAGTGTGGCCTATACGAGTCGCGGAAGTTCTGTGATTAGACGCGCACATTTGATATCGCGCGAGTGGCCGCCGATCATGTGGCGGTCTAGAAAGACCTCGTGATACGCTTTATGACTTTGCCGGCATCGTGGGTTTTAGTAGTCGCGCACGCCTTACTTACCCCGTACGATTTTATTATGACACGTGGGACTCGTGTTCATGTATTCCTTGGTGCATTTATATCATAGATCGCGGCAGATGAGAAGGTATTCCACGCATGATTGATGTTGTGGGCGTGAGACCCATAGTTATATTTGAGTGATGACTTTGAGGGCGTGAGTCCTCGACTTGACATGACCGCTTATCAGGAATCGTAGTTTGGTTATCATACATGTCTCCCGCTTTATATAGACTACTATGATTTCATTTACAAAGATTTTCGCCACATACTTGGTACTGTTGACCGACCTCCTTCGGGCCGCGTCACGCCGCAGTAGAGGTACACCGCTTGTTGATCCTCGCCATAGGGTCACGTCAGCGTTGGGAAGCCCGCTTTCTCGGATGCTTATCACGGTATAGTCCCCGTCATTTTAGGTACTTACATTCGTGGTATGGCGGGCCTGCCCCGCCATCATGTCATATCATTCTTAGGTCTGTAGTAATGCAGTGGGCAGAGTTTGTAAAGCGGATGTAACTGCTCAGATTTAAGTTTTTATGTATATATGCCGAAAGGAAACTTTTCTCGATAATCAAGCTTCACACTTCACGTTATTTCATGTCTTGTTTTATATTCCACTGACACTGGATGTATGTCTACTGGGTGCCCGGGTAGGCACCATCCACGGCCCGGTTCGGTCGTGACAAAAGTGGTATCGAGCAGCTTAATCCTCGGAAAGTGTCTACGCACCGTATCTAGTAGAGTCTTGATTATTGGTGTGTTGTGAACCACACCAATAATCGTGAGGTCAGCAGGATATTTAGATTGGTTTCCATTCTTCTCACTCGAGATCGTGCCTTAGAGCCGTGTTATAAGTTGGACCCTCTAATGTAATTCTTTCCCTTACCGCTATGCCTCGCGTAGGCAACCCGCCCAGATGGCAAGGTGAGAGTGCGAGTAGAGCACGAGAGGGTTACTAGGCATTGTGCCCAATCATCACCGGGTGGTGCTTCATTCGGGAGTTCTCATGACGTCGCCCCAAATTTCAGAGTTTAGTACGGCGCACAGCTCCCATCATGCCATGATATTTACACCTTCGCCCACGACCAAGAGTAAAGTATAGATTGCAAAGAGACGCACTACATTATCTAGGAGTTAGCAACGCAGAGTATATTATGTATCGATTTATCGCGGTCTTGATGATTATCTAAGAGAGGTTGTGCAAGAGTAGCTCTTCATCGGCTTGAGCATGGCTCGTATGCACGCTTATGCGCAGAGCGAGAAACGTAAGGATCGACGGTTAACCAAGATCGCCAGTAAGAGGCCGCAATGAGGTCCTTTGGTAACTTTCGAGGCGAATCGCCTCACCAGCAGACTGGATATGCGCCTCCGCCAGTGCAGAGTGGTCCTCCACAGGGTTCAGGACGTTCGGGGTATGCCGGAGTTGGTCAGAGCTCCAGGGCTTCTGGTTCACAGCTATACGTAGGTTCCAAACCGATTCCCTCGCATTCACAAGATGGCAGCGCCATCCCGGAATGTCGCCTTTTGTTGGTGCTTGTTTTACCGCGCCTTCGGGGCCATGTGTCGAAAGGATGTCCTAGTAGGAGGGATGCAAGGAGGACTCACCTACCGCATCGGGCCATGGATTCGAGTTCGGAGAGGAAGGGGTGTTAGCCAGAGGAGGCCACCCCCACCTCGGTGTGACCATTGTGGTAGATGTTATTATAGGGAGTGTCGTGCTTCTTCGATAGCTTGTTATGCTTATGACACAGGCCATTTTGCGAGAAATTGTCCGACTAGAGTGGCGGATGTAGAGACTCGCCGGATCGATGGCTAGTTAATCACCTTCCTAGCTATGCGCTCTACAAGGGTGATTGACTAGAACGACAAAAAGGAAGTGAAGAAGAGATACAGTATATCTTTAACCTCTGAGATTAGTATGTAAGATGCAGTATATCTTAAGTGTTATGTCTGGGATAGCATTATGTTAATTGTGATTAGAAATCATGGTTAGTTAGAAGGGTAAGATTGGGGATAAGGAAAGTGGAGACTTTAGAGGCGAGGCCATCTTGAGTAAAAGATTTATCACATGTTAACCTTTATCGGAGTGCATAGTACACGTGAGATATGTTTGTGTGATAAGACCTCGAGTAGTGTGAAATGAAAGAGGGTAGTTGAGCTAAGAAGACCACTAGGTTTTCGTGACTGATGGTGAGATTGTTCGGACGGAACAAGAGTTTCGCGATAGCGGTCTCAGTTGAGGCCGACGCGTCAACCCGCGACCAGTAGTGGTGGAGTCGGTTCGAGGTGGTCCTCCGTGGTGGGGTCACGAGGTGTTAGGCCCAAGTTTAGTTAACCATCGACGAGTTCGTGGATGCGCTCGACCAAGAGGCCCGCCGACGAGGTCACCCCATCTTGCCTCGGGCCAGACCGCTTATTCGCAGAGGGTTATGCGAGATGTTATATTCGGAAGGTTGTGGCGCACGAGGTGCCTACTTTCACCTTATGACAGTGGAGCCCGCCATTTACCGCTTCTTTTTCTCGGAGGTTTTACCAGTGGTTAGGAACTCAGCGAGTCTCAAGATCGCATTCGCCATCGCCGTTGTTTGGATTTCGCGGGTAGCCGTGAGGATTGTTGTCCTCGCTGAGGAAGTGTTTTATAGCTACCATTTCAAGATTCGGATGTCGCCTTATGAAACCTTGCAGGGCGAAGTGTAAGTTGCTTGGCCGATTGGTCTGATGGTGGTGCGTTCGATAATTGGTTCATACTTGTTTTCGCAGACGCGGATAGGTAAAGCTTATCCGTAAGAGGTTATCGCACCAGAGTCAATAAGTCGCGCGTATAATCTGCGACGACGCTTGGAGTTCGTGCCGACTAGGATTTTCAAGGTACCACTCCTGGCGGTGTGACGAAGTTTTGGAAAGCAGAGAAACTTAGCCCGATTTTTGAGCGTTTTCAGATCCTTTGGAGAATAGGCCAGTTGCCTATAAGTTGGCATTGCCGTCCGACGTAGAGGCAAGATGTCCGGTCTTCGTGTTGCTATGTTCGAAAGTATCTGAGATCCATCCGCAGTGTTCCCGCTAATGATGACCAAGTCGAGGTAGTAACCGTAGATTTGGAAACCAAGAAATGTAAATGTGGTAAGTTATGAGAAAGAGTTCGAGTGTACGAATAGGGTACGACGAGTAAGGGAAAAAGCGAGCATGTGTTAAGAACATAGGTGTGATCATTACTTTTGTGAAGAAAAGGTGCGAATGGAGTATCTTTTAGACTTTGGGTGGGAGCTTTTGTAGTGATGGAGGTGATTCCTCGTGGACTTGGATTAAGTATTTGCGCGTGTATTATTTTAGGGCCAGGTGTGGCATGATTGTTTTCGTAAGTATAGTAGCGAAGACTATACTGACGCATGTATGTTTTGAGACTTAGAAGGAACATTCGGGACGAATGTTTCTAAGGAGGGGAGAATGTTATACCCCGTATTTCTAGAGTATGTATGTGAGGGCGTACGTACAAAAGTTTTTAGCCTTAAGTAGGCATAAGGGTCGAAATTTTGTTCACAACCCACGAAAAGAATTGTTTTCCGACGAAACGTTTTCCAAACTTTGCGAAGGGAAAATTACGGTTGCAACATTAATTATTTTTGCGGATTTTTCCGAGAGATGAAATATTTTGGATCAACGGGAGAGTAACATGTGTCACCCTCAAAGTGGACGGCAAAGGGCTTGTCTTGGCACGTTTTTGTGTTGAAATTTTGGTCAAGGTTAGGTAGGATATTTTGTGTAGTAGATGAGCAAGTGGGACCCACAAACACTTGTCCAAATCTTGACCTCCACTTGCCCACCACTTGTCTTGATCTTGGCCATTGATTGGCCTATAAATACCCCTTAGTCAAGGATTTCTTCATCCCTCAAACGACTTCTAAGTCTTAAAATCCCTCCCTCCTCAGAGTGAAGCTCTCGTCCAAAGAGCTCCTCCCCTTGAGAGGCCCTTGGCCGAGACATACACCCCTACCTAGAAGTCTATCGTGAAATACCCCCTCCCCTTGGTAGAAAAGTATTCTCCAAGTATTACTATTCCAAAATACCTGCCCAAATACCTTGTAGTATTCCAAGGTTACCCTATACTAAAAGCCTGAAATACTACTATACTTCCTTCACTACAAAAACAAAACCCTAAGGAAAATCTTCATAGCCGTTGAAGTATTAAGAAGTTGCGTAGAACTTCTAAGGGTTGTTTGGAGCGGGTCGAGCACCTGTAGTAGAGCTAAACGCCGCCAGATCGACATTTAAACTTGGATAATTTTGGGCTTATCGAGGTAAATACTTTGTCCTTATATTGTAATTGGAAATTACATATGTAGAAGTATAGAAATGTATATAAGATACATAGAAGGATATTACAGAAGAGAATTGAACTGTAATGAAGGATATTCTGAAGAGAATTGAACTGAATAGAAGGATATTACGTAAGAGAATTGAATCAAAATCACATCGTAAGAATATTAAAGAAGAAGAATTAAATTGTACTTACATAGATCAGATTTACAAAGAGACTTGTGTAGCTTAACGGGTAGGGAAGTGCTGCCCGATTTTCCGTAAAATAGAGAACCCATCGCTTAGAATGTTCTACGCAGTAGTCTAGACATTGATAGACTTATATAACCGTTATAGTCAAATCGCGAGTAGCATGTTCTACTTGAAAGGTGGACAAGGCTAGCCGGTTATAGTGGAGCATTTTGCTAATTGTCGATAATCGTCGCGAGGTATGTGATTCTTCCTATCCTCTTGAGCATGATATTTTAAAAGAATATATATAGTACGGTAGACGACGTGTGTTAATCGAACGTGGTTTTACTGCGATGTCTTTTGACTTGAGTCTAAATAATAAGAATCTGAAGTATCTCAAAAGAGTTAAGAAGCCTTTTTGAAAGAAGAGTAATACTTGGTTTTAAAAGCTTAAGAGTTATACTAGCTTTATGGGAAGTTAGGTATAACGACTTAAGAGAGATAAAAAGAATGGTTTATTGATTTTAGAAGTTAAGAGACTTGATCTTAAAAGATAAGAGACTTGACTTAATTAAATTAATTTGAATTTTGTTAAAAAGTGTGAAACCTCATTCGTGAGTAATGAGTACTTGGTTTTAAAAGGAATAATGTTTTACTGATTTCGGAAATCATAATAAGTATCGAACGAACGACTGCAGCGTTAATAAAGGGAAATGTATGGACTAATTAAGTATTATTAAAACCAGTAGAAACCTCCATCTGCATAGAAGCTAAGATGAGACAAAATGATATTACATTTCCTAGATCATGGCTGCTCTAATAAGATTGTTATGAACAAGAATAACCTACTCACATATAAGGCATATGTTTCTCAGATTGTTTTAAAAGAGAATTATATTATTAAGTGATTAAGACGATGAACTACGAAACCTTTCGAAAATAAGAGACTTAAGTATTTGAACTTAGGAAAACTTGAACTTTTGTAAAGGAAGGTTGTTACTTGTCTTTAAAAAAGGAAATTGGTTTGGCTTACTTAACAAGATAGTCACTCTATTTTAATACTACGGGTATCGTGTGACTCTTGTGAAAGAAACAAAATATTTTTAAGGAGATAATGTGTGAATTACCTTGTGTGAATAACTTGACTATGTTGGTTTGTTATAGCCTTGTAATACTTCTTGTTGCTTTGATAAGTAATCATGTTAGGATGCTACGTGTGTTAGTATCTTGTGATATTTGTGTAAAGGAAACATGTTAGGATGCTACGTGTGTTAGTATCTTGTGATGTTTGTGTAAAGGGGTTTCCCTTGTTGTGCTTATGTTGTTTAACGGTAAGCCGTTATGTTAGTATTGCACCACTCACCTCTTGACATGATACCGGGGTTGTCGCCCTCCGACGCGGGTATACTCGAGCACCGGGACTATGATTCGAGAATACCTCACGCGGTCCAGGGGACCTATGCGAGCTACGAGTTCCGTGTTAGTGCGGTCTATATGGCCATGCGGTCTACGTGGCCACGCGGATCGCGAGTCCGGATTTACGCCGGAGTAGCTACCCTCGACGCGGAATACCTTATGCGCCTATGAGTGTGGCCTACGCGGAGTCGCGGGAAGTTCCAGGATTAGACGCGCACATTTGATATCGCGGCGGCCGCTTCGATCATGTGGCGGTCTAGAAAGACCTCGTGATACGCTTTATGACTTTGCCGGCATCGTGGTTTTGTAGTCTGGCCACGCCTTCGTACTTACCTCAGATGATTTTATTACGACACAGTGGACTCGTGTTCATGTGTATTCCTCGGTGCTTTTATATCATATCGCCAATTGGCGTGAGGAAGGTATTCCACGCATGATTGATGTTGTGGGCGTGAGACCCATAGTTATATTTGAGTGATGACTTTGAGGCGCGAGTCCCGACTTGACACGATCGCTATGAATCGTAGTTTGGTTATCATACATGTCTCCCGCTTTATATAGACTACTATGATTTCATTTACGATTTTCGCCACATACTTGG
Organism: Przewalskia tangutica; assembly: GCA_029844215.1. Lineage (NCBI taxonomy): Eukaryota > Viridiplantae > Streptophyta > Magnoliopsida > Solanales > Solanaceae > Przewalskia > Przewalskia tangutica. Next base: position 95,896,987 of record CM056729.1, on the reverse strand, counting down.
TACTGTTATCGACCTCCTTCGGCCGTTCATGCCGCAGTAGAGGTACACCGCTTGTTGATCCTCGCCATGGGTCACAGGCGTTTGGGAAGCTCCGTTTCTCGGAGGCTTATTAGTGGTATAGTCCCCGTCATTGTAGTACATTCAGTGGTATGCGGGCCCCGTCCCGCCATTGTTATCATATCATTCTTGAGGTCCGTAGTACCGCCGCGTGCATTTGTAAAAGTGATGAATCGTCTGATTTAAGTTTTTATGTATATACGCCGAAAGTCAACTTTTCTCGATAATCGCTTCACACTTCATGTTATTTCATGTCTTGTTTTATATTCCACCGATTACTGATGTATGTCTACTGGTGCCCGGTAGCACCATCCACGCCCGTTCGGTCGTGATATAAGATTATTTATATTGTTGTTAGCTTTATACGTGCTAGCATGAAGTGTATGTGTCAAGTTTATAAGTGTTATGGATTGCTTGTAGCCTTAGAATCCGAATTGTAATGTAAGCCATGTGAAGTTGGATTACAATTGGTCGTTTATTAGAATCGTCGCATGTTAATTACTTGGAGATTATAGTAGTTATTATCAATTGAGACTTGATATCATGTTAGGCTAATAACTTGGATTGAAATGGAAATTGGATAAGAATTGATGTTGTAGTACTTCAAGTTAGCCGAATTGGCCTAGTAAGTTGTATTAATTTGATATCTATTGTGGGGCGGAATTTTACACGTCTAGTAGGCGTGTAATCCCCTATTGTTGATTGCATTGTTTGGGCCTTAAACGTGGCGTGTTTGGTTATTGTATTCGGCCTTGAAAAAGGTGGCAAAGTTAGTAAAAACAAAGGAGGTGCTGTCCGATTTTCCGTAGGATTTAGCAACTTGACACTTATAATATTCTACGTTTGAAGTAAGGCGTTAATGGACGTATTTTGGATATTATAGGTTGACATACTACGGGCGGGATATTGTACTTGGCAAGTGGTTGACCCGAAGAGGTATGTAGAACTTTTCCTATCTTTTGAGCATGACTAGTTGTACGTATATAGTACGGTAGACGTACAAGACCTTGATATCCTTTACTAGTGTTATGAATAGCCAATTTGGGTGAGTTAGGAGATTAACTCACTTCTTTGAAAGTATTAAGGATATCTTAAGTTTTATTAAAGTTAAGGGACTTGAAGAGTTTTAAAGTATGTGATACTTGTTTCGTTTTAAACGTATAAGTCCCTTGGATAGGAAATTGTACTTGACTAAGGTATAAAGTGAATATAAAGACTTTATGGGAAGTTGGTTATATTAGCTTTATGAAAAGATAAATGACTTGATTTAATGAAAGGCAATTTGATTTTAAGGCATCAATTGCCTAAGGTTTTATAATAAAAGGAGTCACTTGATTTAGAGACCTAACTTTATTTCTAAAGGTATTGTGACTTGCCTTGAAATGTAATTTGGACTTGATACTATGGTAAATAGTATCTTGGAAGTTTTATACTAAAAAGAGTCATTTGTTTTAAAGAGTGGAAGTATGTAGTACTTTGGGTTAAATTCCCGGATCTTTAAAAAGACATGTTAGTGCCTTAAGTAAACTAAAATGAGAGTGTATGTGAACAAGAATAATAAGAAGTTAGGGGATTCTTAACTTGCTTATATATTGTATGTGTCACGACCCGATTCCGGGCCCGTGACTGGTGCCTTACCCCGGGCACCCTAGTGATACAACATCAGAGTAATCAGCGGAACATAAAACGATACAAGACATATTATGAAATATGAAACAATAATCTGAGAAAAACTTGCCCTTCGGCATATATATAAATGACAACTTTTTCAACATGAACAGTTTAATCCTTTTTACAAACTCCGCCACAACAAGATTACACGCACTTAAGAATGACATGACAACACTGGCGGGACAGGGCCCCGCCAAACCCCTGAATGCAAACACTTACTACGACAGGGGACTATACCACTGATAAGCCTCCGGAGAAACGGAGCTTCCCAAACGCAAATCTGACTCGAGAGCTAGGATCAACGATCGTGTACCTCAACTCGCGGCATGAACGCACTTCAAGGAGGTCAAGACAACAAAAATTTAGTATGTGAAACTAAAAATATCAGAAATGAAATCATAATAAATATAAAGCAGAGACATGTATGATAAACAAACTACGCTCACAACAAATAAGCAAATATGTCAAGTCGTGGACTCACGCCTCAAAGTTATCACAATAAAACCGTGACGGCAAGTACGAAGGCATAGCCGACTAAGACCCACAGCACTAAAATACCACGTCAGATCCCGAGGTCTTTCTAGACCGCACTACATGATCGGTTCCGCCACTCGCCCGCAATATCAACGTGCGTGTCTATCCTCGAACTCTCGCAGCCCGCATAGGTCACACACGACCGCACGCAGGTATTCCTCGAATCGCGTCCCATCGCTCGAGGTATACCTGCATCGGCGCTAACCCCAGATCCGCCAGGCTTGTTATACCCCGTATTTCCAGAGTATTTACGTAAGGGAAAACGAACAAAATTTTAGCCTTAAAGATTAGGCCAAGTTCGAAATTGTGCACAACTCGCTTAAAGAATCGCTTTCACTAAACGCTTCCACACTTTCGTAGATAAATTCCGCTATGCCATTTCTAATTTTATGGATTTTTCCGAGAGACGAAACATTTTGGATCAACGAGGGCGACACTTGGCACCCTCCAATTGGTGGACTTCAAATCGCCCATTTGGACGAATTACAAGCAATGGCACGCTTTTTGTGCCAGGCACAAGTCAAGGAGTTGGTAGGATATTTGTGTATAGTTAATCCTCACCCTACACTTGCCTTGCACTTGTCTAAATCTTGGCCATTGGTTGGCCACTTCTTGACCTATAAATACCCCCCTTAAGATGAAGAGTTCTTCATCCACAAAGCTTTCCAAGTCTTGAAAATCCTCTCCTCTCCCTTTGTAGATCTTTCGTCCCAACACTCCTCCCCTCCCAAGGCCCTTGGCCGAATACTCCCTAGCCTAGCCAAAAATCTACCCCTCCTCGGTAGAAAGTTGCCTTCTTGTATTGTTATAATGCCCAAAATACCCTAGCCCAAATACCTTACTACTTAGTAGAAGTTGTGAAAAACTTCTAAGGTTTCTCGAGCATACAACTTAGAGCAAAACCTTGCTCAGCGCGACTTTTCTAGATATTATTGGGCTTACCGAGGTAACTAATCCTAACCTCTTTTGAATTAGAGAATACTTACCGTTGTAGTATAAGAGTAAGTATAAATACTAGAAGTATATCACGAATAGAATTGAACTGCTATCACAGCAGGGGTTTAAAAGAAGAATAATTGAATCAGACTCACATAGGATCGCTTTCACAGAGACTTATATAGCTCACCGCAGGGTCAGTGCGCCCGACTTTCCGTAGAATCGTGAACCCTCTGCTTAGAATGACCTTCAGAGTAGTCTTTGATAGATATCCGTGACTATTATAGTCGACTTCTCGCGACATATTCAACTCGCGTGGTTTTCACGGTATGTATGTGATTCTTCCTAAAGCATGATATTTTACAATATATATAGTACTAGACGCATACGTGTTAATCGAATAATAACTACGCAATGTCTTTGACTTAAGCCCGAATAACACTTACAGAATGCCTCACGCTTAAGCCCGAATAACACTTACAGAATGCCTCACGCTTAAGCCCGAATAATAAAGATCTCAAAGCATTTCAAAAGAATATCGAATCATTTTAAAGAGAACTAATTGGTTTTTAAAAGCTTTAAGAGTTATACTAGCTTTACGGGAAGTTAAGTATAACCACTTAAGATTGATAAAAGAAACAAGTTTGCCTACGTGTTTATAATGCACTTATATCAGGAAAAGAATAATAAGATGGTTTGATAAGTAGACATGATATGATGCTACGTGTTAGTATCTTGTAACGCTTGTATAGCGAGTATCCTTGTCAGGCTTATGTTGTTTAAAGATGTTGTTATGTTAGTATACTATCACTCACCTCTTGAGATGATACCGGGTTAAGCCGCCTCCGACGCGGTAGACTCAAAGGTCCGGGACCATGATTCGAGAATACCTCACGCGGGTCCAGGGGCCTATGCGAGCTACGAGTTCCGTGTTAGTACGCGGGGTTATGCCTCACGCGGTCTATGTGGCCATGCGCGACAATGAGTCCAGGATTTACGCCGAGGAGTAGCTACCCTCGACGCGGGTTATACCTCACGCGCCCACGCGAGTGGCCTATGCGACTCGAGTTCAGATTAGGCTTGCGCACGACGATGTGGGCGAGTGGCCCTGCTTTCGATCATTCGCAGCCAGACAAGACTTATTACGCTTACCTATTGTTGTTTGTTGTGATGTGGCACTATGCGTTTCTGGGTTGTTTCACACATATTTGTAAACCGGTTTTATAAATGATATGTTTTCATTTAAGTACTTTACGCTTCACATACTTAGTACTGTTGTAATCGACTCCTTCGGGCCGCTCATGCCGCGGTGGGCAAGCAGTGCTAGATCCGCATCCTTAGGATCTCTACGCTGGTGCCTGAGCTCCATCTCTTCCGAGGCTCTACTTTTGGTATGATCTCCTGTTGTAGATAGTTTTGCATAGCCAGGTATGGCGGGCCCCGTCCCGCCATAGTTGTATCTTTCCTTAGAGGTCTCAGAGTCATGTTGTACATGTTTGATGTAATCGCTAAACCATGATTATATATATATGCCGAAAGGCGATGTTTTCTCTCATAAATTATGTCTTATTTTATAAACCGTTTCATGTCTTGCTTTATATTTCCGCCGATTACTGATGTATGACTACTGGGTGCCCAGAAAGCACTACCACGCCCCGAACGGGTCGTGACAAAAGTGGTATCGAGCGCTTAATCCTGAAAGTGTCTACTGCACCGTATCTAGTAGTCTTGATTATCAGTGTGTCGCGCACCACACCAATAATCGTGAGGCTATAGGATATTTAGGATTGGTTTCATTCTTCTCATTCCGAGATCGTGCTTTAGAGTCAGGTTATAGGTCGACCCTCTAACGTATTCCTTTCCGTAATGCTTATGCCTCCACGTAAGGCAACCCGCCCGTGGCGGCAAGGCAAATGAGGAGCCGCTAGCAGACACCCAGAGTTACGAGGGCTGTGCCTGGGCCTATACCGTAGACGGCGAGTTCTATGACGCCGCCCAAAGAGACCACGCACTCCACACCTCCCGTCCCACACCGGGCGGAGGAGTTAGGGTACAAGGAGACGGCCCACTTTGGCTAAAGTCAGGCCCGACACTTGGCGAGAGGCCGACGCGCAGCCCAGCCCACCCAGCCCACCGTATCTGCTCACCCGAGGCGTAGAGTCTGAGGCTACGAGACTTCGAGTCAGAGTTCACGGAGTTTTACGGGTCGAGGCCGAGGATGATCCGCAGAGTTCATCCGCCGCCTTCGTGAGGATTTTGAGAGCGATCGTATGCCGAGACCGAGTCCGTGATCTTTGGTTCACATAGCCGCGTGATACCGCAATGATTGGTTTGATTCACGGAGTTATCCCGGGAGAGCACGCGCCCGCCTACTGGGATGAGTTCTCGCAGGCTTTCCTCACTCACTTCTGCCTCCACAGATGGCGAGGGCGCTGGCCGATAGATTTTACCGCTAAGGCGCAGAGGACGACCGCCGTGAGTACAATGTCGAGTTTGATTCATCGCTCGATATGTCCCAAAGATTGCAGCAGATATGAGGATAGGTACACCGCTATGTCACCGCCAGACGACTATATGGCCGAGTCATGTGCGGGGTTTCTCCACCGGTATGGACATTACCCGCACGCAGCTCACGCCTGACGCGGCGAGCGCAGAGGTCGACGAGCGACGACAAAGAAGCAGGTTAAGGCCGTGACGAGGGTCTTCGGTGGTTATCGTGGTGGGCGGCCTCAAGAAGCAGCCTAGATTCGCACCACGCACCAGAGCACTCTCGCACCGCCCTCAAGACACCAGAGTTTTCGAGGGCGTACTGCGGCCCTGTGGCTTCGTGACGCCCGTAGTAGCAGAGATCGCCGACGGACCACCCCAACAGTGGGCCGACGCCAGATCCCATTACGGAAGTGTGGTACTACTTATGGATCTTGTTACAAGCCAGGCCGCAGGTCACTTTGCGAGGATCGTCCGACCGGGCGCACGCGGTGGTAGGCTCACCTTCGTTCTCGTGGCCGCTTCATCATCTCCTACAGCTTTTCGCCCGAGGCGTGGTGCCGCGGGTCGCAGGTCGCGGCAGAGGTCGTGGCTCAGTCCCGCCTAGCGGTCCTCGAACCGCATTTATGCTTTGTCCACCGACAGATCGTGAGGCCTCACCGATGTCGCCACAGTACCTTATCGCTCGGGTTTGATGTGTATGCTTTGATAGATCCGGTTCTACTGGCCCCATATATCTCCCCTGTTGCTAGTAGGATAGTGGATGAGCCCGAGTCCATAGACCCTTTCGAGGTAGCTACGCCAGCTGGTGATTCTGGTAGCTCTACGGTATATGAGCTTGTCCGTGACCATTTACAATCGCCGACTCCAGCCGACTTGATAGAGTCGAGATGATTGACTTCGACGTGATTATGGGACGGATTGGCAGCTTCGCTACGCCAATGTAGACCGCAGAGAGAGTAGTACGGCCCAGCTTCGGCGAGCCATTGCCGAGCGAGGAGCACCAGACGCCGGTGGTAGGTTTATTTCCTACCTCAAGGCTAGGAAGACGCGCAGGCGGTATATCTACCATCTCGTCGTGTTTGATACAAGTCGCGGTACCAGATTTTCGCCGCCTAGAGTCGAGTTCCCGCACGTGTTCTGCATTTACGACTTCGTATCCTCCCGAGGAGATCGAGTTTTGTATTGACATATTGCTGCACACTCGCCTATTTCCATTCCGCCATACGTAACGGCACCGCCGAGTTGAGAGAGTCAAGGATCGCCTTAGGGATTTGCAGAGAAGCGGTTTCATTAGGCCCAGTGTTTCTCCCGGGGCGCCAGATTGTTCGCAAGAAGGACGACGCCGCGCACGTGTGTTGATTACAGCACCAACAAGGTGACCATTAAGAATGATACCCTCCCCGTGATTGATGATTTGTTCGACCACAGTGGTGCGTAGATGTTTCTCCAAGATTGACCGCGATCGCTATCATCAAAGTAGTCGAGAGGTGGATGTCCCTAGATCGCATTCCGACCAGACGCATTATGAGTTCGTGGTCATGTCTTTGGTTGACCAATGCTCCGGCCAGATTCATGGATTTGATGAACCGAGTGTTCAAACCATTTTGGACACGCTTGTGATAGTGTTCATTGATGATATCTTGGTTTATTCTCGCCAGAGCAGAGTACGCGAGCATTTGGCGATCGTGGCCGATAGCTTCCAGACCAGCAGCTTGACGCCAAGTTTTCCAAACGTGAGTTTTGCTGACTTCGGGCGCTTTCGGGCATATTGTCGGGCTGATGGCATTCGAGTTGATACGGCCAAGATCGAGCGCCAGACTCGCCGAGACCTACTACTCCGGCTGCAGGTTCGCAGCTCGGGCCTCGCAGTTATTATCGGCGTTCGTGGAGAAGTTTGCTTTATCTTCGCACTATTGACTAGGTCGACTCGTAAGGCAGCCAAGTTCCAGTGGACTGATGCTCAGGAGCGTGGTTTCCATTCGAAAGAGAGATTGACGATCGCCTCGCTTCTTACTTCCGCAGGTCCGCATTGCCATGTTGCGGTATCGTGACGCCAGCATCGTTGGGATGTGTGTTGATGCAGCATGGCAGAGTTATAGCATATGCATCCCGACACCAAGAAACACGAGAGGAACTACCCCACCCATGATTCGAGTCATACCGTGATTCACGCCAAGATCTGAGGCACTATTTGTATGGGGTTCACGTGGATATTTATATGCACCACAAGAGCCTCCAAAGATATCTTCACCAGATGAGCCGAACTTACGGCGAGACGGTGGTTAGAGTTGCTTAAGGATTACGATGTTGATATCCTATACCACCCGGGAAGGCCAATGCCAGGCGTATGCCTAGTCGTAGGTCACGGGGAGCCTATCGATGTGCACTAGAGAGAGGACATGGTTCGTGATTTGCATCGATTAGCGAGCCTCGTGTCCGCTTGATTGATTCCGATAGCAGCGGGTTAGAGTTCGTGAGGTTGCCGAGTCTTCCATCGCCGGCGAGGTGAAGAGGCAACGCTCGAGGATCCACTTTGATTCGATATCGTGATACGCCTCTTCGCAGGCGCGGTCCTGGAGGTAGCACCGATGGGGTGCTAAGGTTTGAGGGCGCATCGGTGTTCCGTGATGTTTCGTGACTTCGCACAGTTCTCGGGAAGCACACGCAAGCTACTCTATCCATCCGGTCGACCAAGATGTACCACGACCTTAGATCCGTATTGCGCGATGGCTTGAAGAGAGACGTTGCAGAGTTCGTGAGCTCGATGCCCATGTTGTCGCAGTGAAGGCAGAGCACCAGAGGCCCGTGGTTTGTTACGCATTATCGAGATCCCGACCGAAGTGAGGTAATCAACATGGACTTCATCACAGATTACCTCGCACTCGGAGGAGACATGATTCTATATGGGTTATCGCCGACAGTCGACGAAATCAGCCCACTTTCTTCCCGTCAGACGACTTTTCTACCGAGGATTATGCCGACTTTACATCCGAGAGATCGCCGATCGCATGGAGTCCCTACTTCGATCATATCGCATGGGAGCCCGGGACGCTAACTTCCTGAGGTCCTTCCAGAGGGGTTTAGGACGCAGTGAGCCCGAGCATCGCATTTCATCCACAGACGGACGGACAGCAGAGCGCACTCATCCGCACTCTCGAGGATATCTCGCGAGCCCGTTATTGACTTCGATGGTAGTTGGGAGGATCATTTGCCTCTAGTTGAGTTCGCGTATAATAATAGCTACCACTCCAAGATTCGGATGGCGCCTTATGAGGCCTTGTATGGGAGGAAGTGCAGATCGCCATAGGTTGGTTCGATGTGGGCGAGTGCAGCTAGTGGGACCAGATTTGGTACAGCGAAAGTGGATAAGCGAAAGCTTATCCGAGAGCGCTATCGACGACTCGAGTCGATGTGTCGATGCATCATCGTCGTCGGCATCTTGAGTTCGAGGTTCATGATTGGGTTTTCCTAGCGTGTCACCCACGGCGGTGTGATGAGATTCGGAAGAAGTGGGCTCACCAAGGTACATTGGGCCGCTTTCAGATTGTCCGCAGGTAGGCAAGGTTGCTCACGAGCCGATCTGCCGTCCGATCCGGAGGCGGTGCATCCGGTGTTTCACGTATCTACTTTGAGAGATGTATTGGGATCCATCTAGGGTGCACCCGATTGACGATGTCCAGGTGACCGAGGGGTTATCGTATGAGGAGATTCCCATAGCGATAGTCGATCGTCAGATTAGGCGTCTGACGGAAGGACGTGGCTTCCACAAAGTCTTGTGGCGAACGAGCTCGTGAGGAGATGACATGGGAAGCCGAGAGGACACGAGGCGGAAGTATCCTCACCTATTCCCACACCTCCGTAAATTCACTTTCCTACTTGTAAATTTTCGTTATCGTTATGCCTAAGTGTTGTTTTGTGGCCGCGTGGCATTTGCAAACCGCTTAAGTTATGAAGAATCTTATCGTTAATCGTCTTGGGAAGGAACATTCGACGAATGTTTCTAAGTGGGAGAATGTTATACCTCGTATTTCAGTATGTACGTAAGGGAATACGCATAAAAGTTTAGTAAAGATTAGGCCAAGTTCGAAATTGTGCACAACTCGCTTAAAGAATCGCTTTCCGACTAAACGCTTTCCACACTTCGTAGGATAAATTCCGGCTATGCCATTTCTAATTTTTGCGGATTTTTCCGAGAGACGAAACATTTTGGACCAACGGGAGGGCGACACTTGGCACCCTCCAATTGTTGGACTTCAAATCGTCCATTTGGACGAATTGGCTAAGAATGGCACGTTTGTGCCTTGTGCACAAGTCAAGGAGTTGGTAGGATATTTGTGTATAGTTAATCCTCACCCTACACTTGCCTTGCACTTGTCTAAATCTTGGCCATTGGTTGGCCACTGACCTATAAATACCCTTAAGATGAAGAGTTCTTCATCCACAAAGCTTTCCAAGTCTTGAAAATCCTCTCCTCTCCCTTTGTAGATCTTTTCGTCCAACACTCCTCCTCCCCTTGTGAAGGCCCTCGGCCGAATACCCCCCCTAGCCTAGCCAAAAATCTACCCTCAGCCTCGGTAGAAAGTTGCCTTCTTGTATTGTTATAATGCCCAAAATACCCTAGCCCAAATACCTTACTACTTAGTAGAAGTTGTGAAAAACTTCTAAGGTTTCCTTGGAGCATACAACTTAGAGCAAAACCTTGCTCAGCGCGACTTTTCTAGGATATTATTGGGCTTACTGAGGTAACTAATCCTAACCCTCTTTTGAATTAGAGAATACTTAATTGTAGTATAAGAGTAAGTATAAATACTTAGAAGTATATCACGAATAGAATTGAATCTGTTATCACAATGTAGGGGGTTTAAAAGAAGAATAATTGAATCAGACTCACATAGAATTGTTTTCACGAGACTTATATAGCTCACCGGTAGGGTTGTGCTGCCCGACTTTCCGTAGAATTGTGAACCTCTGTTTAGAATGACCTTGAGTAGTCTTTGATAGATATCTGTGACTATTATAGGTCGACTCTACGCGACATATTCAACTTGGCGGTGGTTTTCGCCGGTATGTATGTGATTCTTCCTAAAGCATGATATTTTACAATATATATATAGTTTAGACGCATACGTGTTAACTGAATAATAACTACGGCAATGTCTTTGACTTAAGCACGATAACACTTACGTGAATGCCTACGCTTAAGCACGAATAACACTTACTGAATGCCTCACGCTTAAGCTCAATAATAAAGATTCAAAGCATTTCAAAGAATCTTGAATCATTTTAAAGAGAACTAATTGGTTTTAAAGCGAAGCTTAAGAGTTATACTAGCTTTATGGGAAGTTAAGTATAACCACTTAAGATTGATAAAAGAAACAAGTTTGCCTATGTGTTTATAATGGACTTATATTGTGAAAAGAATAATAAGATGGTTTGATAAGTAGACATGATATGATGCTATGTGTGTTAGTATCTTGTAACGTTTGTATAGCGAGTATCCTTGTTGTGCTTATGTTGTTTAAAGATAAGTTGTTATGTTAGTATACTATCACTCACCTCTTGAGATGATACAGGGTTAATGCCCTCCGACGCGGTAGACTCGGTGATGCAGGACCATGATTCGAGAATACCTCATGCGGGTCCAGGGCCTACGCGAGCTACGAGAGTTCCGTGTTAGTATGTGGGTTATGCCTCATGCGTCTACGTGGCCATGCGGACAGCGAGTCGGGGCGATACGCCGAGGAGTAGCTACCTCGATGCGGGTTATACCTCATGCGCCCATGTGAGTGGCCCACGCGGACTCGAGTCGAGGATTAGGCTGCGAATGATGATGTGGGCGAGTGGCCTGTTTCGATCATTCGCAGCCTAGACAAGACTTATTACGATACCTATTGTTGCTCTTGTTTGTGATGTGGCACTATGCGGTTTCTTGGTTGTTTCACACATATTTGTAAACCGGTTTTATAAATGATATGTTTTCATTTAAGTACTTTACGATTTCACATACTTAGTAATTGCAGATCGACTCCTTCTGGGCTGCTCATGCCGCAGGGGCAAGCAGTGCTAGATCCGCATCCTTAGGATCTCACGTTGGTGTCGGGAGCTCCATCTCTTCCGAGGCTCTACTTTTGGTATGATCTCCACAGTAGATAGTTTTGTGATCAGGGGTATGGCGGCCCTGTCCCGCCATAGTTGTATCTTTCCAGAGGTCTCAGTAGTCATGTTGTACAAAGGTCGGATGTAATCGCTAAACCATGATTATATATATACGCCGAAAGCGATGTTTTCTCATAAATTATGTCTTATTTTATAAACTGTTTCATGTCTTGCTTTATATTTCCGATGACACTCGATGTATGACTACTTGGGTGCCGGAAGCACGATCCACGGGCCGGAACGGTCGTGACAAGGCTCGCGAACCCGCATAGTCTCAAAAGACCGCATAGTCTCAACAGACCGCATAGAATCCGCATCGGGCTAAACACCCGAATGATCAATCGCGAGCTACCGCGACTCGCATAGTCACGAGGACCGCATAGCCGAAAGACCCGCATCAAGGGTGGCAAGCCCTCGGTATAATAAGTCAAAGGGGTATGTGATACAATAATAGTACAACGGGCTTAACGTTTAACAACGTAAGCACAACAAGAATGACCCCTTACATCACGATCACACAAGATACTAACACACGTAGCATCCTAACATTTTCACTTATCACATCAACAAGAAAGTATTTACAAGGCTATCTCAAACCAACACAATCAAGTTATTCACACAAGGTACTTTAAGCTAACAAGTTCGGGTATCTTCCCCTAAAGTACTTCATACATTAAATCTTTTAAAAGATCCGTTGCTTTCACATAAGTCACCCAATACTCGTAGTATAAAATAGAGGATGTCTTTTAAATAAACCAAAACACTTACCTTTGTAAAATCAAGTAACAACATTATTTTCCAAACGCCCAAGTTTGCCTAATTTCAAATGTTCACGTTTCTTATTTTAGAAAGGTTTCGTAGTTCATAGTCTTATTCATTTAAGAATATAATTCTTTTTAAACAATCAGAAACATAAGTCTTATATGTGAGTAGGATATTCTTGTTTATAACAATCTTATTACAAGTAGTGATCTAGGAAATATCATTTTGTCTCATCTTAGCTTCTATGCAGATGGAAGTTTCTCTTGGTTTTAATAATACTTAATTAGTCAAAACATTTCCTTTCATTAACGCTGCGATGGTTTGTCGATACACATTCTGATTTCCAAATCAAGAAACATTCTTAAGCCGTTATACCTAACTTCTCATAAAGCTAGTATAACTCTTAAGTTTTTCAAAACCAAGTATTACTTCTTCTTTCAAAATGATTCAAAAATCTTTTGAAATACTTCAAGTTCTTTATTAACACATAACAAGCGATTATAGTTCAAATCGATTACCTTTTAAAGACCACAAGTATTTTCTTACCAACATAAAGTCATTATAACCAACTTCCCATAAAGTCGTTATAACACTTTATGTTTTAAATCAATCAAATACGTTTAGCACATGACGTCTAACGCATCACATAGTTCACACATATCATGCTAGAAGAGATAGGAAGAGGTTCACATACCTCGCGAGTATCGACTAATAGCAAACGCCCAAGTACTTCCAACTGTCATTACTCCTGCTGGAGTAAGCGTGCCACACGTAGTACTTCAACCTATAAGGCCCCAAGGCGCTTATTAACATCAAGATCTTATCGTAGAACATTCTACAGAAAATTCGGCAGCACCTCCCCCCCCCCCCCCCTCCGCAACAGCGTAAATCTCCTCCTCTAACGGGGCCGGCTACCAAGCCAACCAGGGGGGGGTTATACATCTAACCTGAACAGTACAATTCTACTCCACAAGACTACTACACAAGTCCATCAGATAGCCTGGGATTCTTGAGCTTAAGTCAAAAGACATTGCCAACTAACCGCGTTGATTCTATATATAGTATACTTCAACTATATATTCTAACAACATGTAATTTCCAATTACAATAGAGGACAAGATATTTCCCTCGATAAGCCCATAATTATCCGAGTTTAATGTCGATCCTTAGCAAAGTTTCGCTCCTACTCCGGGTGCTCCAACCCGCTCCAAACAACCCTTAGAAGTTCTAACCAACTTCTACATAGTACTCCAACTAACTATGGAGGTTTTCCTAGGGTTTCGGTTTTGTGGCTAAAGGAAGTATAATCGTATTTTACGGCTTTTGTATAAGTGTAACTTGGGAATACTACAAGGTATTTGGGCCAAGGTATTTGGAGATTACAACCATACTAGGAGAGTATTTCTATACTACAACACGGGGTATTCTACGAAACCTACTAGGCTAGGGGTACCCTACGCCAAGGCACCACAAAGGGAGGGAGGCTCTCGCCACAAGGCCACTCAAAGGGGAGGGGTGTTGGACGAACACAACACAAGAGGAGGAGGGATTTTAGGCTTGAAGGTTTCATTTATGGATGAAGAGTTCATCAACATAAGGGGGGTATTTATAGCAAAACCAAAGGCCAACCAAAGGCCAAGATCTAGCCAAGTGCAAGGCAAGTGTAAGGCCAAGATCAAGCCAAGTGCACCCTAACCCCTACTCCACAAAACAGGGCACAAAACAAGCCACAAAACAAGGCCAAAACAAGGCACAAAACCATGAACCAATCGGCAAGGCCAAGCCTCCTCTTTACTGTCAATGAGGTGACAAGTGTCACCCTCCCGTTGGTCCAAAATGTTTCGCCTCTCGGAAAAATCCGCAAAAATTAAAAATGACATAGCGGAAATTCCCTACGAAAGTCGTGGAAAACGTTTCACTAAAAAAACGACTCTAATCGTGTTGTGTACAAAAATAATTCGCCAAGCCTATTCTCAAGTTCGAATTTCCTACGTACGCCCTCGCATACATACTGAAATACGGTATAACATTCTCCTCCTTAGAAACATTCGCCCGAATGTTCCTTCTAAGTCTCAAAACAAGCGCGTCAAGATAGTCTTCACTACTATACTTACGAATCAATCCTGCCACACCTGGCCACAGAAACAACTTGCGCAAAAATGCTTACATCCAAGTCCACGAGGAACACCTCTAATCATCACCACAAAACACTTCTCACCGGGTCTAAAATATACTTCCTTCAGACCTTCTCTTTACAAAAGAAATGATCACATCTATGCTCGCCATACATGCTCGCTTCTCTTTACTCGTCGTAGATACATCACGACCCGAACGGCCCGTGATGGTGCCTTACCCCGCACCTAGTGATACAACATCGAGAAAATCAGCGGAAATAAAAACATGAACATGAATTAAGAGAAAAGATAAATAAACGAGTCAACTGCAATCTTGCCTTCATCATATATACATAAAATACCGAACAGTTATCCTTTTTACAAACCCTCGCCACAATTTGCATGCACTCTAAGATTTTACATAATACGACGATGACAGTTCTCGCCATACCACGAATGTATAAGCATCTCTGCACTGTGGTAACATACCAAAGATAAGCCTCCAAGGAACGGAGCTTTCAATACGTTGAAAGGTGATCCTAAAAGCGGGATCGATACCGATGTACCTTTTACTGCGGCATGAACGCAGAAGGCGAGGTCGATAACAGTACCAAGTATGTGAAATCGTAAACATCAGAAATGAAATCATAATAGTCTATATAAAGCAGGAGACATGTATGATAAACAAACTACAGTTCATAACATAGAAGCAGTCATGTCAAGTCAGGGACTCTCGCCCTAAAAGTCATCCCTCATGCCCGTGGAACTCCTTCCTCACTGCCGGCAGTCTAGGTACAAATCATGTGATACGTATAACAGGTCTCGGCCCATCTTATGGACCCAATATAGAAAAGGGTGGAATACATTCCCGGTTGAACCGGTGGTCAAGTGAAATACATTCCCGGATGAACCGGTCCTCAAGTGAAATACATTCCCGGATGAACCGGTCCTCAAGTGAAATACATTCCCGGATGAACCGGTCCTCAAGTGAAATACATTCCCGGATGAACCGGTAATCAAGTGAAACACATTCCCGGATGACCCGGTAGTCAAGTGATATACATTCCCGGATGAACCGGTAGTCGAGTAGAACACAGTACTTACACAACAAGGCTATCACACGTAACATGGTCAAGTTTCATAACAACAAGTATAAGCAAGTTACACACGACTCAAGGTACTTTCATTTTATATCAAAGTCCGGATTTTTAACCTTAAAGTACTACGTCCGTTAAATTCCTTTTAAGATCCATTTCTTTTACGAAGGTCACCCGATACCCGTAGTATAAAATTTGAGTGACTAACATTGTTAAGTAAACCAAAATGCTTTCCTTTGTAAAATCAAGTGACAACCTTATTTTCCAAACGTTCAAGTTTGCCTAATTTCGAATGCTCAAGTTTCTCATTTTAGAAAAAGGTTTCGTAGTTCATAGTTTTAAATCCTTTAAAACATAATTCTCCTTTAAACGTTTTGAGAAACCTATGTCTTATAAGTGAGTAGGTTATTCTTGTTTATAATCAATCTTATTAAGCAGCCATGATCTAGGAAAATGTAATATCATTTTGTCTCATCTTAGCTTCTATGCAGATGGAGGTTTCTACTGGTTTTAATAATACTTCATTATTCAATACATTTTCCTTTATTATCGCTGCAGTGGTTTGTCGATACACATTCTGATTTCCGAAATCAGTAAAACATTCTTAAGCCGTTATACCTAACTTCCCATAAAGCTAGTATAACTCTTAAGCTTTCAAAACCCAAGTAATACTCATTCTTTCAAAACGATTCATAGATCTTTTGAAATGCTTCAAGTTCTTTATTAACACATATCAAGCCAGTTATTATTCAAATCAGTTACCTTTTTAAAAACCACAAAGTATGTGCTTATCCACATAAAGCTATTATAACCAACTTCCCATAAAGCCGTTATAACACTTTATGTTTTAACTCAATCAAATACATTTAGCATGTACGTCACCGTACTACATAGTTCACACATATCATGCTAGAAGAGATAGGAAGAGGTCCACATACCTCGCGACGATTATCGACTAATAGCAAAACGCCCAAGTACCTCAAACCGTCACGACACTCTCACCACAGATCACTCCACACGCAGACTACAACCTATAGAGGCCACAAAGCGCCTATTAATACCTTTAGATCCCGCGTAGAATATTCACGAAAATTCGCAAGACTCTCCCGCACAACAGAAATCTCCTCCTCTATCGAGGCCGCTACCAAGCCAACCAGTGGGGTTAACACGTCTAACCTGACGTGTACAATTCTACTACACAAGAATGTTACACAAGTCATCGTAATACACCCTATGTAATTACAGTTCGCTTTCTTTAAATTCAGCTTAAGTCGCAAGACATCATCGTAAGTATTATTCAGCTTAAGTCAAAAGACATTGTGTAAGTATTATTCAGCTTAAGTCAAAAGACATTGCCGTAAGTATTATTCAGTTCTATATATAGTATACTTCAACTATATAATCCAACAACATGTAATTTCCAATTACAAATGAAGGTCAAGAATGTTTACCTCGATAAGCCCAAAATTATCCGAGTTTATATGCCGATCTGAACAACGCTTAGCTCCTACTCCGGCGCTCCAACTGCTCCAACCAACCCTTAGAAGTTCTAACCAACTTCTACTTATGACTTCAACTACGGGTGAAGATTTACTTAGGTTTCGTTTTTGGATTGAGGAAGTATAACGGTATTTTCTGGCTTGTATAAGTGTAACCTTGGGAATACTACAAGGTATTTGGGGCCAAGGTATTTGGACATTATAACAATACTAGGAGAGTATTTCTATACCACAACAAGGGGTATTTATACGAGACAACTAGGCTAGGGGTACCCCACAAAAACACCACAAAGGGAGGGGAAACTCTCCGAGGGCTCTCAAAGGGAGGGGTGGTGGGCTAAAGCTAAGGAGAGGAGTATTTTGAGACTTAGTTAGATTGCTCAAGTTTAGGATGAAGAATGTCTTCAACTGTAGAGGTATTTATAGGTCAAGTGAAGGCCAATCAACGCCAAGATGGTGCCAAGTGCAAGGCAAGTGTAGGGCTAGATTTAAGCCAAGTGCACCTTATCCATCTACCACAACAACTTGCACAAAATATCCTACCTAACCCAACTCACCATTTTCATTCAACTTAGCCCATTTTGCCGCCCACTTACAATTAGAGGGTGACAAGTGTCGCCTCTCGTTGGTCCAAAATGTTTCGCCTCTCGGAAAAATCCGCAAAAATTTTAAATGACATAATGGAATTTTCCCTACAAAAGTCGTGGAAACGTTTCATTTAAAAACGACTTTTCGCACTTGTGTACAAATTTCGAAACTAGCCTACTTTAAGGCTCAAATTATAATACGTACACACTCACGTACATACTCTGGAAATACGGGGTATAACATTCTCCCCTCCTTAGAAACATTCGTCCCGAATGTTCCTTCTCAAGACGGATAACGATAAAGTTCTTCTAATAAGTTGCCAACGCCACAATCGCCATTTAAACAACATATGCACGCAAATACTTATATCCAAGTCCACGAGGAAACACCTCTAACATCACAAACTTTTGTCACTTTGCCGCGAGGTTCTAGTGTCACTCCGGCGACCCAACAAATGGTACCGGACTGCATGCGATTCCTGAGGTCTAAAATATACATCCTTCGCACCTTCTCCCTTTACAAGAAATGATCGCATCTATGCTCGCAATACATGCTCGCCTCTACCCTTACTCGTCGTACTCTTCTCGAACTCTTGAACTTTTAGCATCGTACCACACTTTAGTTTCCAAACTTGGAGTCACTACCTCCCAACTTGGTCACCCTATTAGCCTCGAGCTTCCTTAAGGCTAGTCCCGGCCTTCACGATCTACTGGTCGAACGTATCCACGAACTCATACGATGGTCATCAAAACTGGGCCTAGCACCGGGTGACCCTACCACCGGCGACCACCTGCAGTCGACCCCACCTCATTCCGGGCTACGGGTTGACACGCAACACGCCCTCAACCCGACCCTCCGTCACGCCAACTCACTTGTTTCTCGATCCGGAACAACCTTGCTAAATCACATCATGAAAGATACCACTTTCATTTACCCAACCCAGAGACTTATCACACAATATATTTTTTTTAGGCATAAAATGCACTCTGACAAGGATCACTCGCAAAATCTTGTACTCAAGACGGCCTTACATCTAAGGTCTCAACTGTAATATTCTAAGGTTCATCATTTTCTCACCCCCAGGCTTACCCTTTTTCCCCAACCAGGTTCCTAAATCACATTTTAGCACAAAGCTATCCGAACATAACACTTAACACATTAACATAACATCAAAACATACAAGCCTCTAGAGGGTTAAGATATACCGGCTACCGCTCCACTCTAATCATAAGTCCACTGCAGGCGCATAATCGCAGGGGCGCGGCTTAACACGCCATCGATCCGCAGGTCGCGCCAAGCCGCCGCACTTCTCCTATAAGCACACGCCTTCGTCATATGGCTCGACGGCCGCAGGTGAAACAAGCACCAGTAAAAAGACGACATTTCCCGGGATGATGTTTGCCACATCGCGCACACCGAGGGGACATGAATTCCGGCCGCTAGCACTCACGTATACCGCGGAACTAAGCCCGGAGCTCACCAGCTCCCGAATACCCCAACGCCCCAAGATCGGCGGGACCACTCAGATGGTGGAGGTACATAACTAGATCGGCCGAGGCGGTCCGCCTCGAAAGTTACCAGAGGATCTCGCTGCTCGCCCTCTTCGCTGATCTCGGCTGCCTGGCCGACCTCTCCGTGCCTCACATCCTAGTGCATGAGCTTGCACGCGGCAATGTCCATGCCCGTGAAGAGCTACACCGCATAAGCCTCGCCAAGTAATCGCCCAGCGTGGCGTAGCGGTACTGCCCTCCATATCCGCCATTCTGGAACATACCGAGCTAATGAGTCGAACTCCACATTGTACTCTCTAACCGTCCGCCCGCCCCGCCTCAACGCCAAAAATCTGCCCGAGCCCTCTCATCCGCGAGGCAAGAAATGTGCAAGAAATGCCTTGAGAACTCGCCCCAAATCGCTGGAAGTGCATGCTCTTCCCGACAGCTCCCACGAATCAAACTACCAATCGCAGATCACGCGGTGATGCGAACCCAATACCACCGACTCGCCTCGAGGCTCGATCACTCATGATCCGTAGTCGCTTGATAAACTCCGAGCGGTCGCCTCGCCTCGATCCATAGAACACCGGAGGGCTACAACTCGTGAAGTCACGTAGCCTCAAACCGCTCGCCGGGGTGTACTACGGTGCTATCGGGCCGGAATCGCCAGATTCAAATTTATCCTCATATCTCGCCACGACTCGCCGAATCGCCATCTCCTTGTACTTATCTCATCGGCCCAGCCGTGGGACTGAGGCTCGTGTATCAGAGTCTCGCAGCCATCGCCGCGCCTAAACTCGCACAGGCCGGGCTTTGGCGTCGCGAAACCCGCCGTCGGTATCGCTCAGTATCGGCCGGCTCGCGCTCGCATTTCTCAGATCTCACTAACGACTCCTCGATCGCTTGCCCATCTGGGCTCAGGTTTTACGCTGAGGCATAATCGTAAAGGAAAGGAATACGCGAGGGGTCCAATTTATCACATACCAAGGCACGATCTCGAATGAGAAGGATGGAAACTAATACTAAATGTCTCGCAGCCTCTCGATTATAGATGTGGTGCACAACACACCGATAATCAAGACTCTACTAGACACGTGCTGCGTAGACACTTTCCGAGGACTAATCGCTCACGATACCACTTTTGTCACGACTAACGGGCCCGTGATCGTGCCTTACCCCGCACCCTAGTGATACAACATCGAGAAAATCAGCGAAATAAAACATGAACATGAATTAAGAGAAAAGATAAATAAACAGTCAACCGCAATGATTGCCTTCATCATATATACATAAAATACGAACATTTATCCTTTTTACAAACCCCGCCACAACAAAGGCATGCACTTAAGATTTTACAGCCTACGACGGATTGGGCCCCGCCATACCCTCAATTTATAAGCATCTACTGCACTGTGGTAACATACCAAAGATAAGCCTCCAAGGAACGGAGCTTTCCAATACGCCAAAGGTGATCCTAAAAGCGGATCGACACCGATGTACCTTTTACTGCGGATGAACGCAGCCAAGGAGGTCAAGACAACATGTACCAAGTATGTGAAATCAGAAACCATCAGAAATGAAATCATAATAGTCTATATAAAGCAGAGACATGTATGATAAACAAACTACGCTTCATAACATAGAAGCCATATGTCAAGTCGTGACTCTCGCCCTAAAAGTCATCCTCATGCCCGTGGAACTCCTTCCTCACCGGCCAGCCTAGGTACAAATCATGTGATACGTATAATGTGTCTCGCCCATCTTATGGACCCAATATAGAAAAGGGTGGAATACATTCTGCTGAACGGTGGTCAAGTGAAATACATTCCGGATGAACCTGGTCCTCAAGTGAAATACATTCGGATGAACCGGTCCTCAAGTGAAATACATTCCGGATGAACGGTCCTCAAGTGAAATACATTCTGGATGAACCGGAATCAAGTGAAACACATTCCCGATGACCGGTAGTCAAGTGATATACATTCGGATGAACCAGAGTCGAGTAGAACACAAGATTTACACAACAAGGCTATCACACGTAACATGGTCAAGTTTCATAACAACAAGTATAAGCAAGTTACACACGACTCAAGGTACTTTCATTTTATATCAAAGTCCGGATTTTTAACCTAAAGTACTACGTCCGTTAAATTCCTTTTAAGATCCATTTCTTTTACGAAGGTCACCCGATACCCGTAGTATAAAATTTGAGTGACTAACATTGTTAAGTAAACCAAAATGCTTTCCTTTGTAAAATCAAGTGACAACCTTATTTTCCAAACGTTCAAGTTTGCCTAATTTCGAATGCTCAAGTTTCTCATTTTAGAAAAAGGTTTCGTAGTTCATAGTTTTAAATCCTTTAAAACATAATTCTCCTTTAAACGTTTTGAGAAACCTATGTCTTATAAGTGAGTAGGTTATTCTTGTTTATAATCAATCTTATTAAGCAGCCATGATCTAGGAAAATGTAATATCATTTTGTCTCATCTTAGCTTCTATGCAGATGGAGGTTTCTACTGGTTTTAATAATATTTCATTAGTCAATACATTTCCCTTTATTAACGCCGCAGTTGGTTTGTCGATACACATTCTGATTTCCGAAATCAGTAAAACATTCTTAAGCCGTTATACCTAACTTCCCATAAAGCTAGTATAACTCTTAAGCTTTCAAAACCCAAGTAATACTCATTCTTTCAAAACGATTCATAGATCTTTTGAAATGCTTCAAGTTCTTTATTAACACATATCAAGCCAGTTATTATTCAAATCAGTTACCTTTTAAAAAAACCACAAAGTATGTGCTTATCCACATAAAGCTATTATAACCAACTTCCCATAAAGCCGTTATAACACTTTATGTTTTAACTCAATCAAATACATTTAGCACATGTACGTCTACCGTACTACATAGTTCACACATATCATGCTAGAAGAGATAGGAAGAGGTCCACATACCTCGCGACGATTATCGACTAATAGCAAAACGCTCCAAGTACCTCAAACCGTCGGCGACACTCTCACCAAGATCACGCCACACGCATTAATACAACCTATTGCGGCCCCAACGCGCCTATTAATACATTTATATCCCGACGTTGAATTTTCTACACAAAATTGGCAAAGACCTCCCGCAACCAGAAATCTCTCCTCTATCGAGGCCGCCACAAGCCAACCGTGGGGTTAACACGTCTAACCGGACGTGTACAATTCTACTACACAGTAATGTTACACAAGTCTACCAGAATACGCCCTATGTAATTACGTCAGCTTCTCTTTAAATTCAGCTTAAGTCGCAAGACATCGCCGTAAGTATTATTCAGCTTAAGTCAAAAGACATTGTAAGTATTATTCAGCTTAAGTCAAAAGACATTGCCGTAAGTATTATTCAGTTCTATATATAGTATACTTCAACTATATAATCCAACAACATGTAATTTCCAATTACAAATGTAAGGTCAAGAATGTTTACCTCGATAAGCCCAAAATTATCCGAGTTTATATGTCGATCCCGAACAACGTTTAGCTCCTACTCCGGCGCTCCAACTGCTCCAACCACCCCTTAGAAGTTCTAACCAACTTCTACGTATGCCGGCAACTACGGGTGAAGATTTACTTAGGTTTCGCTTTTGTGATCGAGGGAAGTATAACGGTATTTTCGGGCTTGTATAAGTGTAACTCGGGAATACTACACGGGCTTTGGGCCTAGGTCATTGGACCTTATAACAATACTAGGCGAGTATTTCTATACCCCCACCCGGGGGGATTTATACGAGACAACTAGGCTAGTGGGTACCCCACCAAAAACACCACAAAGGGAGGGGAAACTCTCGCCAAGGGCTCTCAAAGGGGAGGGGGTGGTGGACGAAAGCTCAAGGGAGAGGGAGTATTTTGAGACTTAGTTAGATTGCTCAAGTTTAGGATGAAGAATGTCTTCAACTAGAGGGGTATTTATAGGTCAAGTGAAGGCCAATCAATGGCCAAGATGGTGCCAAGTGCAAGGCAAGTGTAGGGCTAGATTTAAGCCAAGTGCACCTTATCCATCTACCACAACAACTTGCACAAAATATCCTACCTAACCCAACTCACCATTTTCATCCAACTTAGCCCATTTTGCCGTCCACTTTACAATTAGAGGGTGACAAGTGTCGCCTCTCGTTGGTCCAAAATGTTTCGTCTCTGAAAAATCCGCAAAAATTTTAAATGACACAGTCGGAATTTTCCCTACAAAAGCTGTGGAAACGTTTCGTCGAAAAACGACTCCTTTCGGCACTTGTGTACAAATTTCGAAACTAGCCTACTTTAAGGCTCAAATTATAATACGTACACACTCACGTACATACTCTGGAAATACGGGGTATAACAATACCGCTTTGTCACTTTGCCTGAGGCATTAACCTTCTCAGGCGACCCAACAAATGGTACCACTTTTGTCACTTTGTCGCGAGCCTTGCTCCGACGACCCAACAAATGGTACCGTCCGCTGCGATCCTCGAGGATGTCGTACACTCGAACTCTTACCACATTCGACATCGCCGCTTCAAAACTCGCCACACTTAACCGGGTGGTACTTTCAAGAAGACCGACCACAACTCGAACTCTGCGTGCCGATTATCCGCACGATTCCTCTGAGCTGCCAGAACTTCTTCTAGACAAGCTTCTCACTATCCATAGTCTGCTGGAACAAGCCTGAACCAACTATCTGAACCTTGCCAACATCGAACCAATCGACCGGCAACTTTACACTTCCGTCCCTACAAGGCTTCAAAAGGTGACATCCGAACACTGAAATGGTAGCTTAAACACTCCCTCCACAGGAGACAACAATCCCCACAACTACCCCTGAAATCCAAACACCGCCCGAGGCGAATGCGATTCCGAGACTCACCCGAAGTTCTTAACACATGCTTGGTAAAACTTCCAGAACAAAATAGTCGTAACTGGCTCCACTGTCGTCATAAGGTGAAGGTAGGCACCTGCGCAGCCTTACAACCTTCGGATAACTCAACACACCAGTAAACGGCCCCGATCAAGAACACGATGGGTCGCCCCATCGCCCGACCATCGGTCGAACGCATCCACGAACTCAGACGCTGTTAACTAAACTTGGGCCTAACACCCTCACAACCCTAACACAAGGCGGGACCACCAAAACCTGACCCCACCGCCATACATGCCGCGGGTTGACCCGCAATCGTGGCCTCAACCCGACCCGGCAACGCGCACAATACTAGCTCCCCGATCCGGAACAATCTCACCAATCACGTTTTGAAAACCTAGCGGTCTTCTTAGCTCAACTACCCCCTTTCATTTCACACTACTTAGGGACCTATCCCAAACATAGCTCACGTGCACTATGCACTCCGATAAGGATCAACATAACACTACACCTTTACTCGAGATGGTCTTACCTCTAAGGTCTCTACGTATAAAACTCTAAGGCTCACACCTTCTCTATCCCCCAAATCTTACTTGGTTAACTAACCAAGATTTCTAATCACAATATTAACATACTGCTATCAAAACATAGCACTTATGATATACCCTTCTTATCACACATATTGAACTCTAGAGGGTTAGAGATATATCTATATCTACTGCTTCACTCCCCTTAGTCGTTCTAATCAAACCCGCCTGCAGTAGGCGATAGAGGAGATGACACACTACCCACCGATCTCAAGGCTAAGTCCTCCTACAAGGACACTTTTCGACACTGCACTCGACGGCCATAGTACAACAAGTACCAACAAAAACGACATTCCCGACGACGTCATTACACATGAACGGAAGTCCCGGAGTTCGACCAACTCTCGCATACCCCGAACGCCCCGAACTCCGCGAAGACCACTGCGACCGCGAGGTGCATAATCTAATCACGGTGAGGCGACTACCGAAAGTTACCAAAGGACCCCGCCGCTTTTTGTTAACCCGTCGATTCTATGTTTCTACCGACGTGTATAAGCCCGCATACGTGCCATGCTCAAGCCTAATCAAGAACTTACTCTTGCACAACCTTCGTTGATATTCATCAAGACTCGCGATACATCGGTATACTCTCGGTTAGCCAAATCCATAGCTAGTAATAGGGTCGCCTCTTTGCAATCCATATTCTCTGTTCCTGGTCGTGGAACTGAAGGTTCAAATATCATGGCCGCAGTAGGAACTGCCGCCGCCGTGCTAAACTTTACTGGGGCTAGTGACGTCGCAGAAATCCCCGAACGAAGCATTACCCTAGGTAATGATTGGGCCTGTGCCCTCGCAACCCTCTGAACTCTACTCAGCGGCTCCTACCGCTTTGCCCTCGGGCCCGGTTTGCCCTACGCGAGGCATAACGATAAGGAAAGAAATACGTCAGAGGGTCTAACTTACAACACAGCTCTAAGGCACGATCTCAGAGTGAGAAGAATAGAAACCAATCCTAAATATCCTATAGCCTCCTGATTATTGATGTGGTGCACAACACACCGATAATCAAGACTTCATCGATACGGTCAGACACTTTCCGAGGATTAATCGCTCGATACCACTTTTTGTCACGACCCGATTCGGCCCGTGGATCGTGCCTTACCGGGCACCCTAGTGATACAACATCGAGTAATCCGGAACATAAACGATACAAGACATATTATGAAATATGAAACAATAACTGAGAAAAACTTGCTTCTTCAGATATATATAAATGACAACTTTTTCAACATGAACAGCTTTAATCCTTTTTACAAACCCCGCCACAACAAGATTACTGCACTTCAAGAATGATATGACAACAATGGCGGACAGTGGCCCCGCCAAACCCCGAATGCAAACACTTACTACGACGAGGACTATACCACCGATAAGCCTCCGAGAAACGGAGCTTCCCAAACGCCAAATCGTGACTTCGAGAGCTAGGATCAACGATCGTGTACCTCAACTCGCGGATGAACGCAGCCTTCAAGGAGGTCGATAACAAAAATTTGAGTATGTGAAACTAAAAATATCAGAAATGAAATCATAATACTATAAAGCAGAGACATGTATGATAAACAAACTACGCTCACAACAAATAAGCAATATGTCAAGTCGTGGACTCACGCCTCAAAGTTATCACAATAAAACCGTGACGGGCAAGTACGAAGGCATAGCCGACTACTAAGACCTACGCATCAAAATACCACAAGTCGTATCCCGAGGTCTTTCTAGACCGCACTACATGATCGGCCGCCACTCGCCCGCAATATCAATGCGCGTTCTATCCTCGAACTCTCGCAGCTCCGCATAGGTCACACACGACCCGCATGAGGTATTCCTCGAATCATGGTCCTGCATCACCGAGGTATACCCCGCATCGAAGGCAGCTAACCCTCGGTATCCGCCCAGGCTCCCGCAACCCGCATAGTCTCAAAAGACCGCATAGTCTCAACAGACCGCATAGGGAATCCCCCGCATCAGGCTAAACACCCGGAATGATCAATCCCGAGCTA
This sequence comes from Przewalskia tangutica, assembly GCA_029844215.1. Taxonomy (NCBI): domain Eukaryota; kingdom Viridiplantae; phylum Streptophyta; class Magnoliopsida; order Solanales; family Solanaceae; genus Przewalskia; species Przewalskia tangutica. The sequence goes on along the minus strand of CM056729.1, from coordinate 95,870,130 downwards.
CCGCGACCGCATAGTCACGAGGACCGCATAGCCGTGAAAGACCGCATCAAGGGTGGCAAGCCCTCGGTATAATAAGTCAAAGGGTATGTGATACAATAATAGTACAACGCTTAACGTTTAACAACGTAAGCACAACAAGAATGACCCCCTTACATCACGATCACACAAGATACTAACACACGTAGCATCCTAACATTTTCACTTATCACATCAACAAGAAAGTATTTACAAGGCTATCTCAAACCAACACAATCAAGTTATTCACACAAGGTACTTTAAGCTAACAAGTTCGGGTATCTTCCCCTAAAGTACTTCATACATTAAATCTTTTAAAAGATCCGTTGCTTTCACATAAGTCACCCAATACTCGTAGTATAAAATAGAGTGACTGTCTTTTTAAATAAACCAAAACACTTACCTTTGTAAAATCAAGTAACAACATTATTTTCCAAACGTCCAAGTTTGCCTAATTTCAAATGTTCACGTTTCTTATTTTAGAAAGGTTTCATAGTTCATAGTCTTATTCATTTAAGAATATAATTCTCTTTTAAACAACTGAGAAACATAAGTCTTATATGTGAGTAGGATATTCTTGTTTATAACAATCTTATTACAATGTAGTGATCTAGGAAATATCATTTTGTCTCATCTTAGCTTCTATGCGGATGGAAGTTTCTCTGGTTTTAATAATACTTAATTAGTCAAAACATTTCCTTTCATTAACGCCGCAGTTGGTTTGTCGATACACATTCGATTTCAAATCAAGAAACATTCTTAAGCCGTTATACCTAACTTCATAAAGCTAGTATAACTCTTAAGTTTTTCAAAACCAAGTATTACTTCTTCTTTCAAAATGATTCAAAATCTTTTGAAATACTTCAAGTCTTTATTAACACATAACAAGCCAGTTATAGTTCAAATCAGTTACCTTTTAAAGACCACAAGTATTTTCTTACCAACATAAAGCTGTTATAACCAACTTCCCATAAAGTCGTTATAACACTTTATGTTTTAAATCAATCAAATACGTTTAGCACATGTACGTCTAACGCTACATAGTTCACACATATCATGCTAGAAGAGATAGGAAGAGGTTCACATACCTCGCGACGAGTATCGACTAATAGCAAAACGCTCCAAGTACTTCCAACTGTCGGCTACTCCTTAAGCCAAGTAGAACGTGCCACACGTAGTACTTCAACCTATAAGGCCACAAGGAGCTTATTAACATCAAGATCTTATCGTAGAACATTCTACGTAAAATTGGCAAGACTCTCCCGCACACAGCGTAAATCTCCTCCTCTAACGGTGGCTACCAAGCCAACCAGGGGGTTATACATCTAACCCGAACGGGTACAATTCTACTCCACAGTACTACTACACAAGTCTACTGTAATACAGTTCAGTTCAGTTCTTCAGGCTTAAGTCAAAAGACATTGCCAACTAACCACGTTCAGTTCTATATATAGTATACTTCAACTATATATTCTAACAACATGTAATTTCCAATTACAATAGAGGGACAAGATATTTACCTCGATAAGCCCATAATTATCCGAGTTTAATGTCGATCCTTAGCAAAGTTTCGCTCCTACTCCGGGTGCTCCAACCCGCTCCAAACAACCCTTAGAAGTTCTAACCAACTTCTACATAGTACTCCAACTAACTATGGAGGTTTTCCTTAGGGTTTCGGTTTTTGTGGCTAAAGGAAGTATAATCGTATTTTCTGGGCTTTTGTATAAGTGTAACCTTGGGAATACTACAAGGTATTTGGGCCAAGGTATTTGGACATTATAACAATACTAGGAGAGTATTTCTATACCACAACAAAGGGTATTATACGAAACAACTAGGCAGGGGTACCCACGCCAAGGCACCACAAAGGGAGGAGGCTCTCGCCACAAGGCCACTCAAAGGGAGGGGGTGTTGGACGAAAACAACACAAGAGTAGCGAGGGATTTTAGGCTTTGAAGGTTTCATTTGTGGATGAAGAGTTCATCAACATAAGGGGGGTATTTATAGCAAAACCAAAGGCCAACCAAAGGCCAAGATCTAGCCAAGTGCAAGGCAAGTGTAAGGCCAAGATCAAGCCAAGTGCACCCTAACCCCTACTCCACAAAACATGGCACAAAACAAGCCACAAAACAAGGCCAAAACAAGGCACAAAACCATGAACCAATCGGCCAAGGCCAAGCCTCCTCTTTACCGTCCAATGAGGGTGACAAGTGTCACCCTCCCGTTGGTCCAAAAAATGTTTCGTCTCTCGGAAAAATCCGCAAAAATTAAAAATGACATAGCCGGAAATTCCCCTACGAAAGCTGTGAAAACGTTTCGCCGAAAAACGACTCTAATCGGGTGTTGTGTACAAAAATAATTCGGCCAAGCCTATTCTCAAGTTCGAAATTTCCTACGTACGTCCCTGCGTACATACTCTGGAAATACGGGGTATAACAGTATGATAGCCGGTTTTGTGCTAGTGGTATACTATTCATTACGGGGTCATTCCCCGGGTTTGTGGCATTTGCATATTCCGTGGATTTGCTACCCACGATGCGAGGAATACCTCATGCGAGTCCGTAAGGGCTTATGCGGGTGAAATAGTCCCATGCGGGCGGTAACGCCTATGCGAGAATACCTCATGCGAGTGTAAGGGCTTATGCGGTGAAAGTCCCATGCGAGGAATACCTCATGCGGGTCCACGCGACCTATGCGGGTGAAATAGTCCCAGGAGTAGGGTTGCTTAATGATACTGCGGGCGGGTGGCCCTGCTTTTATCGTGAGCTTCCTATTTTATATGGTAGGTATACTACTATTTACTCTCATTGTTAGTAAGGCACAGTGTACTGTAATTTGATTATCATACATGTCTCCGGCTTTGTTTTAAACTATGATGTAATTACAGTATTTTTCCAGTTTTACATAATTAGTACATATTGTGTCGACCCCGTCCTCGGGCTGCGTCATGCCGCAGAAAGGGTAGCGGTGGTGGATCCTCATTCTTAGGATCACTTATCGACGTCAAGCTCCATTTCTCAGGAGGCTTGTCTCTTTTAGTCTGATCTTTCCCGATGTTGTAGATTTATGTACATTCGTGGTATGGCGGGCCCTGTCCCACCACGATTGTTATTCCTAGAGGTCCGTATTCACATATGTGGTTGGTTGTAAGAACCGAGTTGTCTGATTGTACTTTTGATTATGTTTATATTATGGAAGACACCTTATCGGCCAACTGTGTTGTTTTATTGTTTACACCTGTGTTTATGTTGTGTATGTTCCGCTGCTATTCTCTGATGTATACCTGAACAGGGTGCCCAGGTAGGGCACCAGTCGCGGCCGGGGTCGGGTCGTGACAAAAGTGGTATCAGAGCAGTTAGTCCTCGGAAAGTGTCTACAGACCGTGTCTAGTAGAGTCTTGATTATCGGTGTGTTGTGCACCACATCTATAATCAGGAGGCTGCAGGACATTTAGGATTGGTTTCCATTCTTCTCTCTCTAAGATCGTGCAGTAGAGCTGTCTTATTAGGTTGAATCCTCTCTGACCTATTCTTATGAAACAGTTATGCCTCCAGAGCGACCAGGCCAGAGGGCAAGGCGTGCAGAGCGCTAGCGGTACTCAGAGGGTTACACGGGCTCAGGCACAGACTATGCCTGAGGTAGTAGGCGGGTCGGCGAGTTCAGCCACGCCGGCGGTATTAGAGGAGCCGAGAGCGGCAGAGCAGAGGTTCGATGCGAGCCTCGCCTGCGGCCGGTGGCCGAGTATAGAACTACGAGCAGATCCGGTTATTGACCAAGATAGTAGCCGGCAGCCGACAGAGCAGCCCACCCTAGAGCCGACAGTTTGCGGTCCGGGATTTTCTGGGTTGTCATCCGCCCGAGTTTTATGGTTCGAGGTCTGAGGAGGATCCGCAGGAGTTCATTCGGCAGCTACAGCGGACCATGCAGGTTCTTAGGGCTTCAGAGACAGAGTCTGTTACACTAGCCGCTTACCGGTTACGCGATATTGCGTTGAACTGGTTTGAGTCGTGGTTGCTTTCGAGAGGTGAGGATGCTCTTCCAGCTGTTTGGGAGGAGTTTACAGAGGCCTTCATGGATCACATTTTGCCTCCTGAGATGAGGAGGGCCCGCGTAGATAGATTTTTGACTTTGAGGCAGAATGGGAGGACTATCAGGGAGTATAGCCTGGAGTTTGACTCCTTGGTCAGACATGCGCACACTATTGTAGCTGACATGGCGGATAGAGTTCATCATTATATGATGGGGCTAGACCGTCATATGATTACTGCATGCTTGGGGGTGGCTCTTCAGCCCGGTATGGACATCGCCAGATGCGAGCCTATGCGAGGGATAGAAGATAGAGAGAGAGACCAGATTGACTCGAGCGGCCAAGAGGCGGGGCAGTGGGTCCCGAGGCGATTTCGAGGCGACAGCCTCAAGAAGACACTGGGTCCACATTCCAGCCAGCACAGAGTGCTCCGTCACGGTTTTCTGGCAGGAGGTCTGCTCATCCAGGTCATTCAGGAGCAGGTCAGGGCTCCAGGACTTCGGAGTTTCAGGGAGGCAGAGATCATCGCCGATCGAGGCCACCCACATCTCGGTGTGCTCGATGCGGTAGATCGCACCCAGGCGAGTGTCGTGTTCCTGCAGGAGCTTGTTACTCTTGTGGCCAGCTGGGCCATTTGAAGAGAGATTGTCCGTCGAGAGCGGCATGGTAGTGCGGTCGCGGTAAGCGGATCGATTGGGTCTTCCTCTCATACGTGGTTATGCGCCGGAGGCGGTACTTGTTACACCCCATAGTTCCAGGGTATGTATATGAGGACGTACGTACGAGAATACGACAGTAAAATTGGAAAGGAAGAAAGATGCGATTTTTCGACGGAAAAGTTTCCGGATTTTGTGAAGGAAAAAGGTTCGTTAATGGGAATTGGATTCCCAGATTTGGTATTTGGACTTTTTAGAATATTTGAGTATTATGAAATTTTATTTCCGAAATTGGTCACGTGGGGCCCACGGGAAAATTTACGGTTTTGTGGGGCCCACTTTATTTTCGGATTTTTGGCATTACGGATATTTTCGGGAGACGAAATATTTTGGACGAGTAGGGGGAGACACGTGTCACCCCCGTGTGGCCATGTTGGCCGAATTGGAGAAGGACAAGTGGGACGTTTTTTAGGTGGACAAGTGGCCCATTTTTGTGGTGGCCACTTGGCCCATTTTTGTGGTAGCCAAATGGTTGGCCAACTACCCACACACATGTACCCCATCCTCACCTTACACTTGCCTAGATCTTGGCCATTGATTTTCCTATAAATACCCATTTGTGCAAGACTAATTCTTCATCCACACTTAAAGTTTTCCAAGGCAAAAACTATTCCCCCTCTTGTGGAGTTCTCGTCCAACCCCCCCCCCACTTTGTGTAGGAATACTTCAAGTATTGTTGTATAAATCCCAAATACCTTAGCCTAGTTTTCCTAGTAGTATTCCAAAGTTATTTCAATACTAAGAGCCGGAAATACTACTTTATCCCAATAGTCGCAAAATGAAGCCCTAGAAAAATCTTCATAGCTTAGATGAAGTGTTAAGAGAAGTTGTTTAGAAACTTCTAAGGGTTGCTTGGAGCGGGTTGGAGCGTAAGGATTTGGAGCTAAACGTTTCTCAGGATCTACTTTGTTATACCCCGTATTTCCAGAGTATGTACGTGAGGGCGTACGTACAAAAGTCTAAGCCTTAAGTTAGGCATAGGAAGAAAATTTGTGCACAACCCACGAAACGAATTGTTTTTCGACGAAACGTTTTCCGAACTTTGCGAAGGGAAAATTACGGCTATGTCATTTATAATTTTTGCGGATTTTTCCGAGAGATGGAATATTTTGGACCAACGAGAGGGCGACACTTGTCACCCTCAAGTTGGCGGTTTGTGGTGGCCGATTGGGTGCTCATTTCGTGGAGTAGATGGCTAGGGGGCACTTGGGCAAATCCTCACCCTCCACTTGTCTTGATCTTGTCCATTGGTTTCCCTATAAATACCCCCCTTAGTTGAAGACTTCTTCATCCACTCCACACATTTCTAAGTCTTGAAAATCCTCCCCCCCTCTTGTAGAAGCTCTCGTCCAAAGAGCCTCCCCCTTCCCCTTTGTGAGGCCTTTTGGCCGAGAGGTACCCCCCTTCCTAGTGGTGCTAGCCGAGGGTACCCCCCCCTACCTTGATGTGTTCTCGTAAAATACACCCTCCCCCCCTTGGTGGAAAGTATTCTCCAAGTATTGTTACTATTCCAAAATACCTTAGCCTTATACCTTGTAGTATTCCAAAGTTACCTCTATACGTAGAGCCCGGAAATACCACCTTATGTCCTTTTAGTCTCAAAACGAAACCCTAAGGAAAATCTTCATAGTTGGTTGAAGTGCTAAGTAGAAGTTGTTTGGGAACTTCTAAGGGTTGTTTGGAGCGGGTTGGAGCGCCCAGAGTAGGAGCTAAACGTTGCTCAGGATCGACATTGAATCTTGGATAATTTTGGGCTTATCGAGGTAAATATCTTGTCCCCTTATTGTAATTAGAGTTTGCATACTATTGAAGTTTAAGAATTAAGTATAAGTTATATACAAGGAAGGTATATAAGAAGGAAATTGAACTGTACTTACATGCATTTACATAGGAGTACTTTCTGTGAACTTGTAGTTTGTGGTGGGAAATCGCCCAATTTTCCGTAGAATCTTGTATCTAGATTTATTCTGCAGAGTAGTCTAGACATTGATAGACTTATATAACCGTTATAGGTTTAAGTACTGCGAGTAGCGTATTCTACTCGAAGGGTGGAAAAGGCTAGCAGGATTACAGTACTTTGAAGCGTTTTGCTAATAGTCGATAATCGTCACGAGGTATGTGATTCTTCCTATCCTCTTGAGCGTGATATTTTAAAAAGAATATATATATAGTACGGTAGACGTACGTGTGTTAACTGAACGTGGTTTTACTCCGATGTCTTTTGACTTGAGTTTTAATAATAAGAATCTTGAAGTATTTCAAAAGAATTAAGAAACCTTTTTGAAAGAAGAGTAATACTTGGTTTTAAAAACTTAAGAGTTATACTAGCTTTATGGGAAGTTAGGTATAACGAATTAAGAGTGATAAAAAGAATGGTTTATTGATTTTAGAAGTTAAGAGACTTGATCTCAAAAGATAAGAGACTTGACTTAATTGAATTTTGTTAAAAAGTGTGAAACCTCATTCGTGAGTAATGAGTATTTGGTGTTTAAAAAGGAATAATGTTTTACTGATTTCGGGAATGAGAATAAGTATCGAACGAACCACTGCAGCGTTAATAAAGGAAAATGTATTGACAAATAACTATATTAAAACCAGTAGAAACCTCCATCTGCATAGAAGCTAAGATAAGACAAAATTGTATTACATTTCCTAGATCATGGCTGCTTTAATAAGATTGTTATCAACAAGAATAACCTACTCACACATAAGGCATACGTTACTCAATTGTTTTAAAAGAGAGTACGTTATTTGATTAAGACTATAAACTATGAAATCTTTCGAAACTAAAAGACTTGAGTATCTAAAATTAGGCAAACTTGAACTTTTGGAAAAGAATGTTGTTACTTGACGTTGTTCTAAAATGTAAGCCACTTGGTTTAAAAATAGTGTATAGTACTTGATTTTAAAACATGAATGTATTTGGTACTACGGATAATAGTATCGAGTTGTTTTTGCGTAAAAGAGGTCTTTTTGAAAGGATTAATGTATGTAGTACTTTGGGGTTAAAACCCGGATTTGTTGTAATAAAATAAAAGTCTGTGAGTATGATTGAACTTGCCTATGCTTGTGGTGATAGCCTTTGTTGTGCAAATGTTGTATTTTTGTGCTACCGCGTCTCTCGTTGGAGGGCCGGCTATCTGATTGATTGATGGACATACTGACACGATGGGTGGCCCACGAGTATGCTTCCACTATATCGATCCTTTTGGACATACTGACACGATGGGTGGCCCACGGGTATGCTTCCATTAGGAGTGTGATCTTGTTGTTTGTTTTGGACATACTGACACGATGGGTGGCCCACGAGTATGCTTCCACTTTGATTGTTATTTTGTTATATTCCTTTTGGACATACTGACACGTTGGGTGGCCCACGGGTATGCTTCCATTAGGAGTGTGATCTTGTTGTTTGTTTTGGACATACTGACACGATGAGTGGCCCACGAGTATGCTTCCACTTTGATTGTTATTTTGTTATTTCCTTTTGGACATACTGACAAGATGGGTGGCCCACGGGTATGCTTCCATTAGGAGTGTTATCTTGTTATTTTCTTTGGACATACTGACACGATGGGTGGCCCACGAGTATGCTTCCATTATGATTGTTATCTTGTTATTTCCTTTGGACATACTGACACGATGGGTCGCCCACGGGTATGCTTCCATTAGGATGGTTCCATGGTCATGCTTGTACCGAGGTAAGATCTTGCGGGCACGCGGCCGTTGTGGTTAAATTCAGAGTTATATTTGAGTGATGACTTTACGGCGTGAGTCCCTAACGATATGTCGCTAGATTATATTGTGAATCGTAGTTTGGTCATCATACATGTCTCTGCTTTATATAGATCGTTATGATTTTACTTACGTATTTTTCGCCACATACTTGGTACTGTTAGACCGACCTCCTTCGGGGCCGCGTTCATGCCACGGTAGAGGTACATCGGTTGTCGATCCTCGCCAGGATCACAAATCAGCGTATTGGGAAGCTCCGTTTCTCCGGAGGCTTATCTTTTGGTATGTTACCCTGAGTCTGTAGGTTCTTGTACATTCAGGGGTATGGCGGGGCCCTGTCCCGCCATAGTTGTCGTTACATTCTTAGAGGTCTGTAGTACTGTTGTGGGCAGGGTTTGTAAAAAGGATTAAACTGTTCGGTTTGAAAGATTTGTATATATATATTTTATATTAAGGTGACCGTTTTGTTAGCCTGTTCTTATCATATATCTTGTTTCATGTTTAAGTTTTTATTTCCGCTGTTTTTCTCTGATGTTGTATCACTAGGGTGCGGGTAGGCACGATCCACGCCCGCACGGTCGTGACAAAAGTGGTATCGAGCGATTAATCCTCGGAAAGTGTCTACGAACCGTGTCTAGTAGAGTCTTGATTATCGATGTGTTGTGCACCACATCTATAATCAGGAGGCTGCAGGACATTTAGGATTGGTTTCCATTCTTCTCATTCTAAGATCGTGCCTTAGAGCTGTGTTGTAAGTTGGACCCCTCTGATGTATTTCGTTTTCACCAGTTATGCCTCCGCGCAAAGCAACCCGGGCCCAGAGGGGCAAGACAGCCGAGGGAGCTGCTAGTGAGATACAGAGGAGTACGAGGGCGCAGGCCCGGTCATTACCTGAGACAGTGCTTCAGACGGCGAGTTTTGCGACGCCGCCAATCAGAAGAGAGTTTAGAGCAGCGATGGGCGATGAGACCACGCACTGCACTCCACCCCACACTGGGCGGATGAGTTGGGGTACAAAGAGATGGCCCGCCATCGGCGTGATCGTGGCGATATGAGGATAGCCGGACGCAGCCAGCCCGATAGCGTCGGTTCACCCTAGATCGGATAGTTTGAGGCTACAGACATTACGAGATGTAGCCCGCCGCAGTTCTGGTCGAGGCACGAGATGATCCGCAGGAGTTCATCAAGCGATACGCGATCGCGAGTGATCAAGGCTTCGAGACCGAGTCGATGGTCCTAGGTTCGCATCGGCCGCGCGTGATACCGCAATGATCGGTTTGATTCGTGGGAGCTGTCACGGGGAGAGAATGCACTTCCAGCCGTTTGGGACGAGTTTTCGGGGGCATTTCTTGCACATTTCTTGCCTCCACAGATGATGAGGGCTCGGGCTGTTATACCCCGTATTTCCAGAGTATGTACGTGAGGGCGTACGTATAAAAATTTAAGCCTTAAGGATTGGCAAGGTTCGAAAATTTGGGCATAAGTGCCGAAAAGAATCGTTTTTCGACGAAACGTTTTACAAGACTTGCGAAGGGAAAAATACGGCTATGTCATTTCTAATTTTTGCGGATTTTTCCGAGAGACGAAACATTTTGGACCAACAAGAGGGCGACACTTGTCACCCTCTAATTGGGGCACGTTTGGGCGGTAATTGGGACGAAAATGTGGCTTGTTTTGTCAAGGAGTTGGTAGGATATTTTGATGGTAGATGGATAAGGTACACTTGCCCAAATCCTAGCCCTACACTTGCATGGCACTTGGCTTGATCTTGGCCATTGGTTGGCCATTGCTTGACCTATAAATACCCCTCTAAGTTGATGAACTTCTTCATCCTAAAATCATTTTCCAAGTCTTGAAATCCCTTCCCCTTTGTAAGTTGAGTTCGTCCAAAAGCCCCCCCCCCCCTTTGAGAAGCTTTGGCCGAGAGGTATACCCCCTAGCCTAGTTGTTTTCGTATAATACCCCCCTTTGTGGTATTGAAATACTCTCCAAGTATTGTTATAATGCCCAAATACTTTAGCCCAAATACCTTGTAGTACTTTCCAAAGTTTCCTCTATACGTAGAGCCGGAAATACTAGTATACTTTCCTTTAGCCACTAAACGAAACCCTAAGGAAAACATTCATAGTCGGTTGAAGTGTTAAGTAGAAGTTGCGTAGAACTTCTAAGGGTTGTTTGGAGCGGATTGGAGCACTCGGAGTAGGAGCTAAACGTTGCTCAGGAGTGACTTTAAACTTGGATAATTTTTGGGCTCATCGAGGTAAATACTACTGTCCTTCTAGTGTAATTGGAAATTACATACTGTAGTAGTATAGAAATGAATATAAGATTCATAAAAGAGATTTGAACTGTAATAGAAGGATATTACAGAATAGACTTGAACTGAAATCACATCAGAAGAATATTAGAGTTAGAAGATTAAACTGTATTTACAGTAGACTGATAACCTTTATTGGTTGAATGTTCTGCGAGTAGCATGAACTACTTGGAAGGTGGACAAGGCTAGCCGGGTTATAGCCGTGGAGCGTTTTGCTTATAGTCGATAATCGTCGCGAGGTATGTGATTCTTCCTATACCCTTGAGCATGAAGTATTTTTTAAAGAATATATATACATGGAACGGTAGACGTACGTGTGGCAATGTCTTCTGACTTAAGCCTGAATAATAAGAATCTTGAAGTATTTTAAAAGTATATATATAGTACGGTAGACGTACGTGTGCTAACTGAACGTAGTTGTACGGCAATGTCTTTTGACTTAAGCCTGAATAATAAGAACCTTGAATGTATTTTAAAAGAATAAAGAAACCTTTTTTGGAAAGAAGAGTAATACTTGGTTTTGAAAACATAAGAGTTATACTAGCTTTATGGGAAGTTAGGTATAACGTCTTAAGAGAGATAAAGAGAATGGTTTACTGATTTTTAGAAGTTAAGAGACTTAATCTTAAAAGATAAGAGACTTGACTTAATATGGATATTTGTGTGAAACCTCATTCGTGAGTAATGAGTACTTGGTTTTTAAAAGGGAATAACGTTTTACTGATTTCGGAAATCAGAATGAGTATCGACAAACCACTGCAGCGTTAATAAAGGAAAATGTATTGAATAATAAAGTATTATTAAAACCAGTAGAAACCTCCATCTGCATAGAAGCTAAGATGAGACAAAATGATATTACATTTCCTAGATCATGGCTGCTTAATAAGATTGATTATAAACAAGAATAACCTACACTCATATAAGGCATATGTTTCTCAGATTGATTAAAAGAGAATTATATTCTTAAATGATTAAGACTATGAACTATGAAACTTTTCTAAAATAAAGAGACCTGAGCAATTGAAATTAGGCAAACTGGAACTTTAGGGGAAGAATGTTGTTAAAAAGGAAAGTGTTTTGGTTTACCTAAAAATGTGAGTCACTCTATTTTTATACTACGGGTATCGGGTGACCTTTATAAAAGGAATGGATCTCTTTAAAAGGAATTTAACGTACGTAGTACTTTAGGGTTAAAAACCCGGACTTTGATATAAAATGGAAGTATCTTGAGTTGTGTATAACTTGCCTATGCTTGTTGTTGTGTAACTCGCCTATGCTTGTTGTGATAGCCTTTGTTGTGCAAATGTTGATATCAGGTGACTTCTTGATAAAGAATGGACCTTTTTATGAAAGTCTAGAAGTATGGTAATTTGCTTGTGCTTGCTTGTGATAGCCTGGTTGTGTGATATATTGTGATTATTGTTACATGGACATGTCTACACCGATGCAGAATTCCGGGGGCATGTGGCCATGCGGCAGGGTTGATTACCCGATATATGGTTATTATTGTTACATGGGCGTGTCTGCACCGATGCAGAATTCCGGGGGCACGTGGCCATGCGGCAGGGTTGACCACCCAGTATATTGTTGTTGATGTTACATGGACATGTCTGCACCGATGCAGAATTCCGGGGGCATGTGGCCATGCGGCATTGTTTTTATTGTTGCATCATGGACATGTCTGCACCGATGCAGAATTCCGGGGGCATGTGGCCATGATGCGAACATGATTGATGTTGTGGGCGTGAGACCCATAGTTATATATTGAGTGATGACTTTGAGGGCGTGAGTCCCTGACTTGACTGCTTTTATGTTGCGTACTGTATTTTGGTTATCATACATGTCTCCTGCTTTATATAGACTGTTATGATTTAAATGCGATTTTCGCCACATACTGGTACATGTCAGATCGACCTCCTTCGGGCCGTTCATGCCGCAGGTAGGAGTACATCGGTAGTTGATCCCCGCTCATAGGATCACAGTTCAGCGTATTGGGAAGCCCCGTTTCTCCGGAAGCTTATCCTTCGGTATGTGTTCCCTGAGTTGTAGGTTCTTGTACATTCAGGGGTTTGGCGGGGCCCTGTCCCGTCATAGTTGTTGTAAATATTAGAGGTCTGTAGTACTGTTGTGGGCAGGATTGTAAAAAGGATTAAACTGTTTGGGTTTTTATGTATTTATATACAGAAGGCAACTGTTTTGGTTGGCCTGTTTATATATAATATCTCTTTCTTCATGTCTTGTTTTTATGTTCCGCTGATTTTCTCTGATGTATGACTACTTGGGTGCCCGGGTAAGGCACCAGTCACGGGCCCGGGTTCGGGTCGTGACAAAAGTGGTATCAGAGCAGTTAATCCTCGGAAAGTGTCTACAGACCGTGTCTAGTAGAGTCTTGATTATCGGTGTGTTGTGCACCACATCTATAATCAGGAGGCTGCAGGACATTTAGGATTGGTTTCCATTCCTCTCATTCTAAGATCGTGCCTTAGAGCTGTGTTGTAAGTTGAACCCCTCTGACGTATTTCGTTTTCACCAGTTATGCCTCCGCGCAAAGCAACCCGGGCCCAGAGGGGCAAGACAGCCGAGGGAGCTGCTAGTGAGATACAGAGGAGTACGAGCGCGAGCGGTCATTACCCGAGCAGTGCTTCAGACGGCCCGAGTTTTGCGACGCCGCCCGGCCAAATGAAGTTAGAGCGCAGCGGTGGTTGATGAGACCACGCACTGCACCTTCGCCCCACACCTGAGGCGAGGAGTTGGGGTACAAAGAGATGGCCCGCCATCGCCGTGATCGTGGCAGATATGAGGATAAGCCGACGCAGCAGCTCCGAAGCGCCACGTTCACCCTAGATCGGATAGTTTGAGGCTACAGGACTTTCGAGATGTTGCCAGAGTTCTACGGTCGAGGCACGAGGATGATCCGCAGGAGTTCATCAAGCGATTCCGGATCATGAGAGTGATCAAGGCTTCGGAGACCGAGTCAGTGGTCCTAGGTTCGCATCGGCTGCGTGATACCGCAGTCGACTGGTTTGATTCGTGGGAGCTGTCCCGGGGAGAGAATGCACTTCCAGCCATTTGGGACGAGTTTTCGGGGGCATTTCTTGCACATTTCTTGCCTCCACAGATTTATGAGGGCTCGGCCGACAAATTTTTGATGTTGAGGCGTAAGCCGCGTCTGATCGGGAGTACCATGTGGAGTTCGACTCATTGGCTCGGTATGCCCCCGCTGTAGTAGCTGATATGGAAGACAGAGTACACCGCTACGTTACCGGGTTAGATGACTACTTGGTAGAGGCTTGTTCGGGTGTAGCTCTTCAGCCGGGCATGGACATTGCCCGCATGCAGGCTTATGCACTTGGGTGTGAGGAGCGGAGAGGTCGACGGAATGACCAAGATCAGCAGAAGAGGTCCAGAACAACAGGGTCCTTTGGTGACTTTCGAGGCGGACCGCCTCAGCAGCATACTAGTTTTGTACCTCCACCAGTGCAGAGTGGTCCTCCACAACCTTCAGGGCATCCGGGGGATTCAGGAGCAGGTCAGAGCTCCAGGGGTTTAGATTTCCAGGGGAGTAGGGGTGTGGGCCAGATGCAGTCACCCCTACCTCGGTGTGGTCGATGTGGTAGACCGCATTTCGGGGAGTGTCGTGGTACCAAGGGAGCTTGTTATTTTTTCGGCCAACAGGGCCATCTGGCGAAAGACTGTCCGACCAGGGGTAGCGCTGGTAGGATAGCACAGACTACGGGATCAGTTGCGGGTTCTTCACCTTCCATAGCTAGGCAGGATGTGCATACACCGGCAGGCCACGGCAGCGGTCACGGTGGAAGTTCCCAGTTTTAGCGGTCCTTTGAACCGCCTATTTTCAGGTATATCCTTAACCCTCTAGGGACTTGTATGTACTGATGTTATGATAATGTGTTAAGTATTATGTTCGGATAGCTTTGTGCTAAAATGTGATTTAGAAGCCTGGTTAGTGAAAAGGGTAAGCCTGGGGGTGAGAAAATGATGAACCTTAGAATATTACCGTTGAGACCTTAGATGTAAGGTCGTCTTGAGTACAAGATTTTTGCGGGTGATCTTTGTCATAATGTATAAGTATACATGGAGTAATAGTGGGTAATTCCTTGGGTGGTGTAAAATGGAAGTGGTAGCTTTCATGACCTGTTTTGGTAAGTTCGTTCCGGATCGGGAAACAAGAGCTTGATGTGTTAAGTGGGTAGGGTTGGGGCCATGTTGCGGGCCAACCCGCGGCCTGTTTCGAGGTGGGGTCAGCTCTGGGTGGTCCCGCCAGATGGTAGGGCCACGAGGGTGATAGGCCCAAGTTTAGATGACCATCGTATGAGTTCGTGGATGTGTTCGACCAGAAGCGGATCGTGAAGGCCGGGAATGGCCTTAAGGGAGGTTGAGGCTAGTAAGATAACCAAGTTTGGATGTGGTGACTCCAAAGTTTTGGGAACTGAAGCGATGACTGAAGTGTGGTACGTATACTAGAAGATTTCAAGTGTTCGAGAAGGGCACGACGAGTAAGGAAGGAAGAGAACGTGTGTTATTACGTGGCCAGGTGTGGCGTTGACAACTTGTTAGAGGAACTTTATCGTTATCCGTCTTGAGAAGGAACATTCGGGACGAATGTTTCTAAGGAGGGGAGAATGTTATACCCCGTATTTCCAGAGTATGTACGTGAGGGCGTACGTATAAAAATTTAAGCCTTAAGGATTGGCAAGGTTCGAAAATTTGGGCATAAGTGCCGAAAAGAATCGTTTTTCGACGAAACGTTTTACAAGACTTGCGAAGGGAAAAATACGGCTATGTCATTTCTAATTTTTGCGGATTTTTCCGAGAGACGAAACATTTTGGACCAACAAGAGGGCGACACTTGTCACCCTCTAATTGGGGCACGTTTGGGCGGTAATTGGGACGAAAATGTGGCTTGTTTTGTCAAGGAGTTGGTAGGATATTTTGATGGTAGATGGATAAGGTACACTTGCCCAAATCCTAGCCCTACACTTGCATGGCACTTGGCTTGATCTTGGCCATTGGTTGGCCATTGCTTGACCTATAAATACCCCTCTAAGTTGATGAACTTCTTCATCCTAAAATCATTTTCCAAGTCTTGAAATCCCTTCCCCTTTGTAAGTTGAGTTCGTCCAAAAGCCCCCCCCCCCTTTGAGAAGCTTTGGTCGAGAGGTCTACCCCCCCCCCCCCTAGCCTAGTTGTTTTCGTATAATACCCCCCTTTGTGGTATTGAAATACTCTCCAAGTATTGTTATAATGCCCAAATACTTTAGCCCAAATACCTTGTAGTACTTTCCAAAGTTTCCTCTATACGTAGAGCCGGAAATACTAGTATACTTTCCTTTAGCCACTAAACGAAACCCTAAGGAAAACCTTCATAGTCGGTTGAAGTGTTAAGTAGAAGTTGCGTAGAACTTCTAAGGGTTGTTTGGAGCGGATTGGAGCACTCGGAGTAGGAGCTAAACGTTGCTCAGGAGCGACTTTAAACTTGGATAATTTTTGAGCTCATCGAGGTAAATACTACTGTCCTTCTAGTGTAATTGGAAATTACATACTGTAGTAGTATAGAAATGAATATAAGATTCATAGAAGAATTTGAACAGTAATAGAAGGATATTACAGAATAGACTTGAACTGAAATCACATCAGAAGAATATTAGAGTTAGAAGATTAAACTGTATTTACAGTAGACTGATAACCTTTATTGGTTGAATGTTCTGCGAGTAGCATGAACTACTTGGAAGGTGGACAAGGCTAGCCGGGTTATAGCCGTGGAGCATTTTGCTTATAGTCGATAATCGTCGCGAGGTATGTGATTCTTCCTATACCCTTGAGCATGAAGTATTTTTTAAAGAATATATATATATGGTACGGTAGACGTACGTGTGGCAATGTCTTCTGACTTAAGCCTGAATAATAAGAATCTTGAAGTATTTTAAAAGTATATATATAGTACGGTAGACGTACGTGTGCTAACTAAACGTAGTTGTACGGCAATGTCTTTTGACTTAAGCCTGAATAATAAGAACCTTGAATGTATTTTAAAAGAATAAAGAAACCTTTTTTGGAAAGAAGAGTAATACTTGGTTTTGAAAACATAAGAGTTATACTAGCTTTATGGGAAGTTAGGTATAACGTCTTAAGAGAGATAAAGAGAATGGTTTACTGATTTTTAGAAGTTAAGAGACTTAATCTTAAAAGATAAGAGACTTGACTTAATATGGATATTTGTGTGAAACCTCATTCGTGAGTAATGAGTACTTGGTTTTTAAAAGGGAATAACGTTTTACTGATTTCGGAAATCAGAATGAGTATCGACAAACCACTGCAGCGTTAATAAAGGAAAATGTATTGAATAATAAAGTATTATTAAAACCAGTAGAAACCTCCATCTGCATAGAAGCTAAGATGAGACAAAATGATATTACATTTCCTAGATCATGGCTGCTTAATAAGATTGATTATAAACAAGAATAACCTACACTCATATAAGGCATATGTTTCTCAGATTGGTTAAAAGAGAATTATATTCTTAAATGATTAAGACTATGAACTATGAAACTTTTCTAAAATAAAGAGACCTGAGCAATTGAAATTAGGCAAACTGGAACTTTAGGGGAAGAATGTTGTTAAAAAGGAAAGTGTTTTGGTTTACCTAAAAATGTGAGTCACTCTATTTTTATACTACGGGTATCGGGTGACCTTTATAAAAGGAATGGATCTCTTTAAAAGGAATTTAACGTACGTAGTACTTTAGGGTTAAAAACCCGGACTTTGATATAAAATGGATGTATCTTGAGTTGTGTATAACTTGCCTATGCTTGTTGTTGTGTAACTCGCCTATGCTTGTTGTGATAGCCTTTGTTGTGCAAATGTTGATATCAGGTGACTTCTTGATAAAGAATGGACCTTTTTATGAAAGTCTAGAAGTATGGTAATTTGCTTGTGCTTGCTTGTGATAGCCTGGTTGTGTGATATATTGTGATTATTGTTACATGGACATGTCTACACCGATGCAGAATTCCGGGGGCATGTGGCCATGCGGCAGGGTTGATTACCCGATATATGGTTATTATTGTTACATGGGCGTGTTCGCACCGACGCAGTCCGGCACGTGGCCACGCGGCGGTTGACCACCCAAAGATATTGTTGTTGATGTTACATGGATATGTCCGCACCGATGCAGAATTCCGGCATGTGGCCACGCGCGGCATTGTTTTATTGTTGCATCATGGACATATCCGCACCGGCGCAGACTCCGGGGCATGTGGCCATGATGCGAACATGATTGATGTTGTGGGCGTGAGACCCATAGTTATATATCGAGTGATGACTTTGAGCGTGAGTCACGACTTGATCGCTTTATGTTGCATCTTGTATTTTGGTTATCATACATGTCTCCTGCTTTATATAGACTGTTATGATTTAAATGCATTATTTTCAGTTTCACATACTTAGTACTGTTATCGACTCTTCGGGCTGCGTTCATGCCGCAGGTAGTAGTACATCGGTAGTTTATCCCCGCTCATAGGATCACAGTTCAGCGTATTGGGAAGCTCCGTTTCTCCGGAAGCTTATCCTTCGGTATGTGTTCCCTGAGTTGTAGGTTCTTGTACATTCAGGGGTTTGGCGGGGCCCTGTCCCGTCATAGTTGTTGTAAATCTTAGAGGTCTGTAGTACTGTTGTGGGCAGGATTGTAAAAAGGATTAAACTGTTTGGGTTTTTATGTATTTATATACAAAAGGCAACTGTTTTGGTTGACCTGTTTATATATAATATCTCTTGCTTCATGTCTTGTTTTTATGTTCCGCTGATTTTCTATGATGTATGACTACTTGGGTGCCCGGGTAAGGCACCAGTCACGGGCCCGGGTTCGGGTCGTGAAACGGGCCGACAGATTTTTGATGTTGAGGCAGAACGGGCGTACAGTTCGGGAGTACAATGTGGAGTTCGACTCATTGGCTCGGTATGTCCCCACCAGAGTAGCCGATGGAGGATGAGTACAACGCCACGCACGGGCTAGATGACTACTTGGCAGAGGCTTGTTCGGGTGTAGCTCTTCAGCCGGGCATGGACATTGCCCGCATGCAGGCTTATGCACTTGGGTGTGAGGAGCGGAGAGGTCGACGGAATGACCAAGATCAGCAGAAGAGGGCCAGAGCAGCAGGGTCTTTTAGCGACATTCGAGGCGGACCGCCTCAGCATCAGACTAGTTATGCGCCTCCGCCAGTACAGAGTGGTCCTCTACAATCTTCAGGGCATCCAGAGTATTCAGGAGCAGGTCAGGGCTCCAAGGGTTCAGATTTTCAGGAGAGCAGGGGTGTTAGCCAGCTGAAGCCACCCCTACCTCGTTGTGGCCGATGTGGTAGACTCCATTTTGGGGAGTGTCGTGCTAGTTCGGGAGTTTGTTTTACATGCGGCCAGCAGGGCCATTTTGCGAGAAACTGTCCAACCGGAGGTAGCACTAGTGGGATAGCACAGACTACGGGATCTATGGCTGGTTCATCACCTTCTACAGCTATGTGCCCTGCAGGGCAGGCCTACGATTAGAGTGAAGCGGTAGATACAGGTATATCCTTAACCCTCTAGAGTTTTGTATGCTTGATATGATGATCTTATTATTGTGTGCTATGTACGGATACCGTTGTGTTATTTGTGAGTTAGAAAACATGGTTAGTTGGAAGGATAAGTATGGGGGCATGGAAAGTGTGAACCTTAGAATATTTCACGATTGAGACCTTAGATGTAAGGCCGTCTTGAGTAAGGGGTTTTGCAAATGATCCTTGTCGGAGTGCACTATATGCCTAGGGTGTATTAGTGTGATAAGTCCATGGGTAGTGTGAGATGGAAGTGGTAGCTTTCATGACGTGAATTAGTAATATTGTTCCGGATCGAGAAACAAGAGAGTTCGGCACGATGGAGGGTCGGGTTGAGGACGTATTGCGGGTCAACACGTAGCCCGGATTGAGGTGGGGTCAGTTCGAGGTGGTCCCGCCAGGTGGTAGGGTCACGAGGGTGCTAGGCCCAAGTTTAGATGACCATCGTATGAGTTCGTGGGTATGTTCGACCAGAAATCGGATCGTAAAGGCCGGGGAATGGCCTTAAAGGAATTTGAGGCTAGTAAGGTGACCAAGTTTGGAGGTAGTGAGTCCAAAGTTTTGAAAACTGAAGCAATGACTGAAGTATGGTACGTATACTAGAAAGAGTTCAAGTGTTCGAGAAGAGTACGACTGTCACGACCCGAACCCGGGCCCGTGACTGGTGCCTTACCCCGGGCACCCTAGTGATACAACATCAGAGAAAACCAGCGGAAATAAAAACTTTAAACATATAAATAGACATGGATCAAGATGAAAGAAAACAGGCCAACCAAAACGGTTGCCTTTCAGCATATATATATACATAGACATTTGAACAGTTACAATCCTTACAACCCTGCCCACAACAGTGCTACAGACCTCTAAGATTTTTACAACAACTATGACGGGACAGGGCCCCGCCATACCCCTGAATGTACAAGAACCTACAGACTCAGGGTAACATACCAAAAGATAAGCCTCCGAAGGAACAGAGCTTCCCAATACGCTGAAATGTGATCCTAAACGCGGGGATCGACAAATGACGATGTACTTACTGCGGCATGAACGCACCCGAAGGAGGTCGATAACAGTACCAAGTATGTGAAATCAGAAACATCGTAAATGAAATCATAATAGTCTATATAAAGCAGGAGACATGTATGATAACCAAACTACAGTTCACAACATAAAAGCAGTCATGTCAAGTCAGGGACTCACGCCCTCAAAGTCATCCCTCATGCCCGTGGAACTCCTTCCTCACTGCCGGCAGTCTAGGTACAAATCATGTGATACGTATAACATGTCTCGACCCATCTCATGGACACTGTTATACCCCGTATTTCCAGAGTATGTACGTGAGCGCGTACGTATTATTATTTGAGCCTTAAAGTTGGCTAGTTTCGAAATTTGTACACAACACCCGATTAGAGTCGTTTTTCGACGAAACGTTTCCACAGCTTTCGTAGGGAAAATTCCGGCTATGACATTTTTAATTTTTACGGATTTTTCCGAGAGACGAAACATTTTGGACCAACGAGAGGGCGACACTTGTCACCCTCTAATTGGAAGGAGTGGACGACAAAGCTAGCCCATTTGCACGTTTTTGGTGTTGAAATTTTGGTCAAGGGTTAGGTAGGATATTTTGTGTAGATGGATAAGGTAGCACATGGCTAAATCTTGGCCTTACACTTGCTATGCACTTGTCTTCATCTTGGCCATTGGTTGGCCTTCAACCTATAAATACCCCTCTAAGTTGAAGACTTTCTTCATCCAAAACTTGAGCAATCTATCTAAGTCTCAAATACTCCTCCTCTTGTCTTGCTATCGTCCAAAGTCCCCTTCCCCTTTGAGCAAGGCCCTGGCCGAGAGCCTCCTTCCCCTGTGGTGCTTCTAGCCGAGGTACACCCCTAGCCTAGTTGTTTCGTATAATACCCTTTGTGGTATAGAATACTCTCCTAGTGTTGTTGTAATGCCCAAATACCTTGGCCCAAATACCTTGTAGTATTCCCAAGGTTACACTTATACAAAAGCCTAAAATACTATTATACTTCCTCGATACAAGAACGAAACCCTAAGTAAATCTTCACCCGTAGTTGAAGTTATAAGTAGAAGTTGGTTAGAACTTCTAAGGTTGGTTGGAACGGATTGAGCGCCGAGTAGAGCTAAACGTTGTTCGGATCGACATATAACTTGGATAATTTTGGGCTTAACGAGGTAAACACTCTTGACCTTCATTGTAATTGGAAATTACATGTTGTAAAAGAGTATGTAGTTAAGTATACCATATATAGAATCGAACATAGTTGTGCGGCAATGTCTTTTGACTTAAGCTGAATAATACTTACGCAAATGTCTTGCGACTTAAGCCTGAATTTAAAGTAGTGAACTGAACTATAATTACATAAGACTGTATTACAGTAGACTTGTGTAGCATTACTGTGTAGTAGAATTGTACACGTCCGATTAGACGTGTTAACCCCCCCTGGTTGGCTTGGTAGCCGGCCTCGATCGCGGAGGAGATTTACGCTGTTGCGAGGGGAGGTCTCCGAATTTTCTCAGAGAATATTCTACGTCGGGATCTAAAGATATTAATAGGCGCCTGTGGCCTCTATAGGTTGAAATACTACGTGTGGCGCGCCTACTCTCGGCAAGGTGCAATGACGGTTTGAGATACTTGGAGCGTTTTGCTATTAGTCGATAATCGTCGCGAGGTATGTGAACCTCTTCCTATCTCTTCTAGCATGATATGTGTGAACTATCTAGTGCGGTGACGCATACGTGCTAAATGTATTTGATTGGTTTAAAACATAAAGTGTTATAACGGCTTTATGGGAAGTTGGTTATAACAGCTTTATGTAGGTAAGAAAATACTTGTGGTTATTAAGAGGTAACTGATTTGAACTATAACTGGCTGGCTATGTGATAATAAAGAACTTGAAGTATTTCAACAGATTTTTGAATCATTTTGAGAGAAGAAGTAATACTTGGTTTTTGGAAACTTAAGAGTTATACTAGCTTTATGGGAAGTTAGGTATAACGGCTTAAAATGTTTCTTGATTTGAAATCGTAATGTGTATCGACAAACCAACGCGGCGTTAATAAAAGGAAATGTTTTGGACAGATTTAGTATTATTGAAACCAGAGAAACTTCCATCTGCATAAGCTAAGATGAGACAAAATGACATTTCCTAGATCATGCTTAATAAGATTGATTATAAACAAGAATAACCTACTCACTTATAAGACATAGGTTTCTCAAAACGTTTAAAGGAGAATTATGTTTTAAAGGATTTAAAACTATGAACTACGAAACCTTCTCTAAAATGAGAAACTTGAGCATTTGAAATTAGGCAAACTTGAACGTTTGGAAAATAAGGTTGTTACTTGATTTTACAAAGGAAAGCATTTTGGTTTACTTAACAATGTTAGTCACTCTAATTTTATACTACGGGTATCGGGTGACCTTTGTAAAAGAAATGGATCTTAAAAGGAATTTAACGGACGTAGTACTTTAAGGTTAAAATCCGGACTTGGACATAAAATGAAAGTACCTTGAGTTGTGTGTAACTTGCTTATCCTTGTTGTTATGAAACTTGACCATGTTACGTGTGATAGCCTTGTTGTGCAAGTACTGTGTTCTACTCGACTACCGGTTCATCCGGGAATGTATTTCACTTGATTACCGGTTCATCCGGGAATGTATTTCACTTGATTACCGGTTCATCCGGGAATGTATTTCACTTGATTACCGGTTCATCCGGGAATGTATTTCACTTGATTACCGGTTCATCCGGGAATGTGTTTCACTCGACTACGGTTCATCCGAATGTATATCACTTGACTACTGGTTCATCCGAATGTATTTCACTAACTACCGTTCATCCGGAATGTATTCCACACGCTTTCTATATTGGGTCCATAAGATGGGCGAGACCATTATACGTATCACATGATTTGTACCTAGATCGCGGTGAGGAAGAAGTTCCACGCATGAGGGATGACTTTGAGGGCGTGAGTCCCGACTTGACAAGATCGCTTCATGTTGTGAATCGTAGTTTGGTTATCATACATGTCTCCCGCTTTATATAGACTATTATGATTTCATTTACTGATTTTACGATTTCACATACTTGGTACTGTTATCGACTCCTTCGGGTGCGTTCATGCCGCAGTAAAGGTACATCGGTGTCGATCCCCGCTTTAGGATCACCTTTCAACAGATTGGGAAGCTCCGTTCCTTCGAGGCTTATCTTTTGGTATGTTACCACAGTCAGTAGATTCTTATACATTCGTGGTATGGCGGCCCCGTCCGTCATAGTCATTGTAAAAATCTTAGAGGTGCAGAGTAATTGCCAAGCGTGGTTTGTAAAAAGGATAAGCGTCGGGTATTTATGTATATATGATGAAGGCAAGCTGTTTTGTTGGCCTGTTTATTTATCTTTTCTCTTAATTCATGTTCATGTTTTTATTTCCTGATTTTCTCCGATGTTGTATCACTAGGTGCCCGGTAAGGCACGACCACGGCCCGGTTCGGTCGTGACAAAAGTGGTATCGAGTAGTTAGTCCTCGGAAAGTGTCTACGCACGTGTCTAGTAGAGTCTTGATTATCGGTGTGTTGTGCACCACATCTATAATCGTGAGGCTGCAGGACATTTAGGATTGGTTTCCATTCTTCTCATTACGAGATCGTGCCTTAGAGGCGTGTGATAAATTGACCCTCCGACGTATTCCTTTCCTTTATCGGTTATGCCTCGCGTAAAGCGACCCAGCCCGATGGGCAAGGCGATCGAGGAGTTGTTAGTGAGATACTGAGGAGTACGAGGCGCAGCCCGTTCGAGACAAGCTGCCCGACGGCGGGTTTCGCGACGCCGCCAAAGACCAAAGAGAGTTTAGAGCGCAGCGATGGTCGCCGAGACTACGATACTGAGCCTCCACCCCACACCGGAGCAGATGACGGGGGTACAAGGAGATGGCCCGCCATCGCCGTGGTCGTGGCCGATATGAGGATAGGCCGGATGCAGCAGCCCAAATTTCAAGAGCACCCGTAGTTCACCCCGAGCGCATTTGAGGCTACGTGACTTTACGAGTTGTAGCCCGCCAGATGTTCTATGGATCGAGAGCCGAGGACGACCGTGAGTTTATCCGACAGCCTACGGATCATGAGAGTGATCGAGCCTCGAGGCGTAGTCGGTGGTATTAGGTTCGCATCACCGCGTGATCTGCAGCTGATGGTTTGATTCGTGGGAGCTGTCCCGGGAAGAGCATGCACTTCCGACAGTTTGGGACGAGTTCTCGAGGGCATTTCTTGCACATTTCTTGCCTCCACAGATGAGGAGGGCTCGGGCCGACAGATTTTTGACATTGAGGCGGGCGGGCGCGACGGTTAGAGAGTACAATGTGGAGTTCGACTCATTAGCTCGGTATGTTCCATTGTGGTAGCCGATATGGAGGGCGAGTACACCGCTACGCCACCGGGCCGGATGATTACTTGGCGAGGCTTGTACGGTGTAGCTCTTCACCGCATGGACATTGCCCGCATGCAAGCTCATGCACTAGGATGTGAGGCACGGAGAGGTCGGCGGAATGACCGAGATCGCAGAAGAGGGCGTAACAGCAGGTCCTTGGTAACTTTCGAGGCGGACCGCCAGCAGTTAGCCTAGTTATGTACCTCCGCGATGCAGTGGTCCTCCTCGCCTTCGGGACGTTCGTGGTATTCGGAGCTGGTCGAGCTCCGTGGCTTAGTTCACGTATACGTGAGTGCTAGCCACCGGATTCATGTCTCTCGCCACAGCACGATGTGGCAAACATCATCCCGGAATGTCGTTTTTATCGGGTGCTTGTTTCACTGCGTCCGTGGCCATGTGACGAGATCGTGCTTATAGGAGAGGTACCGGCACTTGGCGCAGCCTCACGGATCGATGGCGTGTTCATCGCTTTCCTGCATGCTACTGCAGGCGGACTTATGATTAGAATGGAGCGGTAGCCGGTATATCCTTAACCTCTAGAGGCTTGTATGTTTTGATGTTATGTTAATGTGTTAAGTGTTTTGTTCGGATAGCTTTGTGCTAAAATGTGATTTAGGAACCCGTTGGGAAAAGGGTAAGCACAGGGAGGAAATGATGAACCTTAGAATATTACAGTTGAGACCTTAGATGTAAGCCGTCTTGAGTACAAGATTTTGCGAGTGATCCTTGTCGAGTGCATTTTATGCTGGAATGTATTGTGTGATAAGTCCTGGTTGGGTAAATGAAAGTGGTATCTTTCATGATGTGATTTAGCAAGATTGTTCCGTGTCGGCGAGCAAGAGTTGGCGCGACGATGGTCGGGTTGGGGCCATTGCGGGCCAACCCGCACTGCTTCGAGGTGGGGTCAGCTCGGGTGGTCCCGCGGTGGTAGGGTCACGAGGGTGCCGGGCCCAAGTTTAGTTGACCATCGTATGAGTTCGTGGGTGTGTTCGACCGTAGCGGTCGTGAAGGCCGGAATGGCCTTAAGGAAGATTGAGGCTAGTAAGATAACCAAGTTGGAGGTGGTGACTCAAGGTTTTGAAAAGCGATGGCGAAGTGGTATGCGATATGAGAAGAGTTCAAGTGTTCGGAAGGGCACGACGAGTAAGGCAGGAGAGTACGTGTGTTACTTTGTTGCCATGTGGTATTGGAAATTTGTTTAAAGTTAAGAGGAACTTTATCGTTATCCGTCTTGAGAAGGAACATTCGGACGAATGTTTCTAGCGAGGGGAGAATGTTATACCGTATTTCAGTATGTACGTAGCGCAGACGTATTATTATTTGAGCCTTAAAGTTGGCTAGTTTCGAAATTTGTACACAACACCCGATTAGAGTCGTTTTGACGAAACGTTTCCACGACTTTCGTAGGGAAAATTCGGCTATGGCATTTTTAATTTTACGGATTTTTAGAGACGAAACATTTTGGACCAACGAGAGGCGACACTTGTCACCCTCTAATTGGAAGGAGTGGACGGCAAAGCTAGCCCATTTGCACGTTTTTGGTGTTGAAATTTTGGTCAAGGGTTAGGTAGGATATTTTGTGTAGATGGATAAGGTAGCACATGGCTAAATCTTGGCCTTACACTTGCTATGCACTTGTCTTCATCTTGGCCATTGGTTGGCCTTCACTTGACCTATAAATACCCCTCTAAGTTGAAGACTTTCTTCATCCAAAACTTGAGCAATCTATCTAAGTCTCAAATACTCCCTCCCGCTTGTCTTGCTATCGTCCAAAGTCCCCCTTCCCCCCCTTTGAGCAAGGCCCTTGGCCGAGAGCCTCCCCTTCCCCCTTTGTGGTGCCCTAGCCGAGGGGTACACCCCCCCCCTAGCCTAGTTGTTTTCGTATAATACCTCTTGTTGTGGTATAGAATACTCTCCTAGTGTTGTTGTAATGCCCAAATACCTTGGCCCAAATACCTTGTAGTATTCCCAAGGTTACACTTATACAAAAGCCCAGAAAATACTATTATACTTCCCTCAGTCACAAGAACGAAACCCTAAGTAAATCTTCACCCGTAGTTGAAGTTATAAGTAGAAGTTGGTTAGAACTTCTAAGGGTTGGTTGGAACGGATTGGAGCGCCCGGAGTAGAGCTAAACGTTGTTCGGATCGACATATAACTTGGATAATTTTGGGCTTAACGAGGTAAACACTCTTGACCTTCTTTGTAATTGGAAATTACATGTTGTAAAGAGTATGTAGTTAAGTATACCATAGATCGAACTGAACATAGTTGTGCGGCGATGTCGTTTGTCGTAAGCCTGAATAATACTTACTGCAATGTCTTGCGACTTAAGCTCGAATTTAAAGTAGTGAATCAATCAGAATTACATAAGATCAGACATGAGACTTGTGTAGCATTCTTGTAGTAGAATTGTACACGTCCGATTAGGCGTGTTAACCCCTCGGTTGGCTTGGTAGCCGCCTCGATAGAGAGAGAGATTTACGCTCATGTGGGGAGGTCTTCGAATTTTCTCAGAGAATATTCTACGCCGATCTAAAAATATTAATAGGCGCCTTGTGGCCTCTATAGGTTGAAATACTACGTGTGGCGCGGTCTACTCGGCTTAAGGTGCAGCCGACGGTTTGAGGTACTTGGAGCGTTTTGCTATTAGTCGATAATCGTCGCGAGGTATGTGAACCTCTTCCTATCTCTTCTAGCATGATATGTGTGAACTATCTAGTACGGTGACGATACGTGCTAAATGTATTTGATTGGTTTAAAACATAAAGTGTTATAACGGCTTTATGGGAAGTTGGTTATAACAGCTTTATGTAGGTAAGAAAATACTTGTGGTTATTAAGAGGTAACTGATTTGAACTATAACTGGCTGGCTATGTGATAATAAAGAACTTGAAGTATTTCAAAAGATTTTTGAATCATTTTGAGAGAAGAAGTAATACTTGGTTTTTGGAAACTTAAGAGTTATACTAGCTTTATGGGAAGTTAGGTATAACGGCTTAAAATGTTTCTTGATTTCGAAATCGAATGTGTATCGACAAACCACTGCAGCGTTAATAAAAGGAAATGTTTTGGACAGATTTAGTATTATTGAAACCAGTAGAAACTTCCATCTGCATAGAAGCTAAGATGAGACAAAATGACATTTTTCCTAGATCATGTCTGCTTAATAAGATTGATTATAAACAAGAATAACCTACTCACTTATAAGACATAGGTTTCTCAAAACGTTTAAAGGAGAATTATGTTTTAAAGGATTTAAAACTATGAACTACGAAACCTTCTCTAAAATGAGAAACTTGAGCATTTGAAATTAGGCAAACTTGAACGTTTGGAAAATAAGGTTGTTACTTGATTTTACAAAGGAAAGCATTTTGGTTTACTTAACAATGTTAGTCACTCTAATTTTATACTACGGGTATCGGGTGACCTTTGTAAAAGAAATGGATCTTAAAAGGAATTTAACGGACGTAGTACTTTAAGGTTAAAATCCGGACTTGGACATAAAATGAAAGTACCTTGAGTTGTGTGTAACTTGCTTATGCTTGTTGTTATGAAACTTGACCATGTTACGTGTGATAGCCTTGTTGTGCAAGTACTGTGTTCTACTCGACTACCGGTTCATCCGGGAATGTATTTCACTTGATTACCGGTTCATCCGGGAATGTATTTCACTTGATTACCGGTTCATCCGGGAATGTATTTCACTTGATTACGGTTCATCCGAATGTATTTCACTTGATTACGGTTCATCCGAATGTGTTTCACTCGACTACGGCTTCATCCGAATGTATATCACTTGACTACTGGTTCATCCGAATGTATTTCATCGACTACCGGTTCATCCGGAATGTATTCCACACGTTTCTATATTGGGTCCATAAGATGGGCCGAGACCGTTATCGTATCACATGATTTGTACCTAGATCGCCAGCGAGGAAGAAGTTCCACGTACGAGAGGATGACTTTGAGGCGTGAGTCACGACTTGACAAGATCGCTTCTATGTTGTGAATCGTAGTTTGGTTATCATACATGTCTCTCGCTTTATATAGACTATTATGATTTCATTTACGATTTTACGCTTTCACATACTTGGTACTGTTAGATCGACCTCCTTCGGCTGCGTTCACGCCGCAGTAAAGGTACATCGGCCGTCGATCCCCGCTTTAGGATCACCTTTCACAGATTGGGAAGCTCCGTTCCTTGGAGGCTTATCTTTTGGTATGTTACTCGAGTGCGTAGATTCTTATACATTCGTGGGTATGGCGGGCCCCGTCCGTCATAGCCGTTGTAAAAATCTTAGAGGTGCAGAGTAATCACAAGTGTGGTTTGTAAAAAGGATAATTGTTCGGTATTTATGTATATATGATGAAGGCAACTGCTTTGGTTGCTTTGTTTATTTATCTTTTCTCTTAATTCATGTTCATGTTTTTATTTCCGCTGATTTGCTCGATGTTGTATCACTAGGTGCCCGGTAAGGCACGACCACGCCCGGTTCGGTCGTGATGCATACGATAGAAACGTGTGGAATACATTCCCGGTTCATCTCATGAACTCGGTAGTCGGATGGAATACATTCCCGGTCCATCCCGTGGACGCGGTAGTCGAGTGAAATACATTCCCGGTTCATCCCATGAACATGGTAGTCGAGTGAAATACATTCCCGGTGTTATACCCCGTATTTCCACAGTATGTACGTAAGGACGTACGTAGAAAATTTGAACTTTTTAATAAGGCTTGGCCGAATTAATTTTTGTGCACAACACCCGGTTAGAGTCGTTTTCCGAAACGTTTTCACGACTTTCGAGGGAAAATTCCGGCTATGTCATTTTTAATTTTTGCGGATTTTTCCGAGAGACGAAACATTTTGGACCAACAAGAGGGCGCCACTTGGCACCCTCTCATTGGTGGCGGTAGAGTGGACGAATTGCTTGGCTTTTGTCAAGTAGTTGGTAGGATATTTTGTGGGTAGATGGATAAGGTGCACTTGGCATGATCTAGGCCCTACACTTGCATAGCACTTGGCTAGATCTTGGCCATTGGTTGGCCTTGGCTTGTACTATAAATACCCCCCTTTGGAAGACTTCTTCATCCATTCCTAAAATTCCTTAAGTGTTAAAATCCTCCCTTCCTTTGTGTAGTTGTTTCGCCCCACCCTCCCCTTGAGAAGGCCTCAGAGCCGAGTTCTTTCCCCTCGTCGAGAGTCCCCACTGGCAGGCCGAGGGGTATACACCCCCCCTTGTGGTGTTGTCTCGTATAAATACCCCCTTCTTGGTAGAAATACTCTCAAAAGTATTGTTACTATGCCCAAATTACCTTAGCCGTATATCTTGTTGTATTCTAAGGTTATACCTATACGAAAAGCCCAGAGATACTATTATACTTCCCGTCAGTCACAAAACCAAAACCCTAGGAAAATCTCCATAGTCCGTTGGAGTATTGTGTAGAAGTTGGTTAGAACTTCTAAGGGTGGTTTAGATGGTTGAGCGCTGAGTTGAGCTAAACGCCGCGTGATCGACATCTCTACTTGGATAATTATGGGCTTATCGAGGTAATTATCTTGTCCCCCTATTGTAATTGGAAATTACATGTTATTGGAATATATAGTTGAAGTATACTATATATAGAACTGAACATATATTTGTGGCAATGTCTTTGGACTTAAGCCTGAATTTAAAGAAGAGAATCGAATCGTAATTACGTAGGTTGTATCAGACATGAGACTTGTAGTTTGACGTAGGGAAGGGTCGCCCAATTTACCGTAGAACCTTGCATCTAGATTTATTCTACCGAGTAGTCTAGACTTTGATAGACTTGTATAACTTTGTATAGGTTGAATGTTACAGTAGCATGGCGTGCTACTTGAGAAGGTGGACCGTGCCAGGGTTATAGCGATGAGCGATTTGCTAATAGTCGATAATCGTCGCGAGGTATGTGAACCTCTTCCTATCTCTTCTAGCATGATATGTGTATGACTATGTAGTGCGGTAGGCGACGTGTGTTAATTGAACGTAGTTGTAATGACAATGTCTTTTGACTTAAGCCGAATAATAATAATCTTGAAATAGTTCAAGAGAATTAAGAACTGCTTTTTAAAAGAAGAGTAATACTTGGTTTTAAAACTTAAGAGTTATACTAGCTTTATGGGAAGTTAGGTATAACGGCTTAAGAGAGATAAAGCGAATGATTTATTTTAGAAGTTAAGAGACTTGATCTTGTAAGATAAGAGACTTAACTTAATCAATGAATTTTGTGAAACCTCATTCGTGAGTAATGAGTACTTGATTTTTAAAAGGATAATGTTTTACCGATTTTGGAAATCGAATGTGTATCGACAAACCATCGCGTTAATAAAGGGAAATGTTTTGATTAATGAAGTATTAATAAAACCAGTAGAAACTTCCATCTGCATAGAAGCTAAGATGAGACAAAATGATATTTCCTAGATCATGGCTGCTGTAATAAGATTTTTATAAACAAGAATATCCTATTCACACATAAGGCTTATGTTTCTTAGATGGTTTAAAAGAGAATTATATTCTTAAATGAATAAGACTATGAACGACGAAACCTTTCTAAAATAAGAAACGTGAACATTTGAAATTAGGCAAACTTGGACGTTTGGAAAATAATGTTGTTACTTGATTTTACAAAGGTAAGTGTTTTGGTTTACTTAAAAAAGACAGTCACTCTATTTTATACTACGGGTATTGCGTGACTTATGGGAAAAAGCGGATCTTTTAAAAATTTAATGTGTGAAGTACTTTGGGGATAGATACCCAAACTTGTTAGTAGAAAGTACCTTGTGTGAATAACTTGATTGTATTGGTTTGTGATAGTCTTGTAATACTTTCTTGTTGATTTGATAAGTAAACATGTTAGGATGCTACGTGTGTTAGTATCTTGTGGTTGTTATGTAAGGGGAGTCATTATTGCTGTGCTTACGTTGCTAAACGGTAAGTCCATTGTACTATTATTATATCACCTACCCCCTTGACTTATTATACCGAGGGCTCACACCCTTGACGCGGTCTATACGGCCTACGCGGTCCTTGTGACTACGCGGAGTCACGAGAGCTCCAGGATTGATCATTCCGGTGTTTAGCCCGACGCGGGGATTCCCTATGCGGTCTGTTGAGACTATGCGGTCTTTTGAGACTATGCGGGTTGCGGAAGCCTAGGCGGATACCGAAGGTTAAGCTACCTTCGATGCGGGGTGTACCTCAGGCGGTCTAGGACCATGATTCGAGGAATACCTTATGCGGGTCTGTGTGTGACCTATGCGGAGCTGCGAGAGTTCCAGGGATATACACGCACATTGATACTGCGGGCAAATGGCGGCCCGATCATGGTGCGATCTAGAAAGACCTCGTGATACAGTTTATGGCATTTGTGGTACTGAGGGTCTTAGTAGTCGGTTATGCCTTCGTACTTACCCCGTACGTTTTTTATGTGATGACTTTGAGGGCGTGAGTCCCTAACTTGACATGACTGCTTATTTATTGTAAACTGTAGTTTGGTTATCATACATGTCTCCTGCTTTGTATAGACTACTATGATTTCATTTACAGTATTTATGTTCAGCCACATACTTTGCACTGTTATCGACCTCCTTCGAGGCTGCGTTCATGCCGCAGTAAAGGTACACGATCGTTGATCCTCGCTCTAGGGTCACAGTCACTTTGGGAAAGCTCCGTTTCTCGAGGCTTATCTTGGTATAGTCCATTTGTTGTAGGTGCTTACATTCGTGGTATGGCGGCCCCGTCCGTCGTTGTTGTCATAGCATTCGTAGAGGTGCAGAGTAATCTTTGTGTGGCGGGGTTTGTAAAAAGGATTAAACTGTTCATGTTGAAAAAGTTGTTGTTTATATATATGCCGAAAGGAAAGTTTTCTCAGATTATTATTTCCTATTTCATAAAATGTCTTGTATCGTTTTATGTTCCGCTGATTACTCTGATGTTGTATCACTAGGGTGCCCGGGGTAAGGCACGATCCACGCCCGGAATCGGTCGTGACAAAAGTGGTATCGAGCGATTAATCCTCGGAAAGTGTCTACTGCATCAGATTCGATGAAGTCTTGATTATCGGTGTGCGCACCACATCAATAATCGTGAGGCTATAGGATATTTAGGATTGGTTTATATTCTTCTCACTCGAGATCGTGCCTTAGAGTCAGATTGTAAGTTGGACCTCTAACGAAATTCTTTCCTTATCGTTATGCCTCCGCGCAGGCAACCCGCCCAGGAGGGCAAGCGCGGCGGAGGCGCGAGTAGAGTTCGAGGGTTACGAGGCACAGGCCCAATCATCACCTGGGGGTGGTGCTTCATTTGGGGAGTTCTGCGACATCACTAGCCCCAAAGAAAGTTTAGCACGGCGCGCGGTTCCATCGCGCCATGATATTTGAACCTTCGCCCACGACCGAACAGAGAATATAGATTACAAAGAGGCGACCACATACTAACTATGGAATTGGCTACCGCAGAGTATACCGATGTATCGCGAATCTTGATGAATATCAACGAGATGGTTGTACAAGAGTAGTTCTTCAGTTAGGCTTGAGCATGGCCTGTGTACGAGCTTATACACAGCAGGCCGAGAAACGTAGAGATCGACGGGTTAACCGGCGACAGAAGAGGCCGCAATGAGCGTCCTTTGGTAACTTTCGTGGCGAGTCACCTCGCCATGGATTAGATTTGCACACCCACCAAGGCGCAGAGGTTCTCCACGGATTTTGGACGCTCGGGTATGCAGGAGTTGGTCGAACTCCGTGGCTTCCGCTCATTGTGCGCACGCCATCCCGGGAATGTCGTCTTTGGTTGGTACTTGTTGTACGGCGACCGCCGTGGTGCAGTGTCGAAGAGTGTCCTTGTAGGAGGACTTAGCCTTCGTGGTCGTGGGTAGTTCGTCACCTTCCTTAGCTATGCGCCTACAGGCGTGTTTGATTAGAACTAAGGAGCAAGAAGAAGACGCATATATCTTTAACCCTCTAGAGTTTAGTTTATTTGATAAGGTGAGTATACCTTAAGTGCTATGTTATGATATCAGTGTGTTAGTTGTGATTAGATCATTGTTTTTTAACCGAGTAATATTTAGGGTGATATAGAAATAGTGAGCCTTAGAGCTTTATACGTAGAGACCTTAGAGGTGAGGCCATCCCGAAAAAAGGTGTAGCGTTATGTTTGATCCTTATCGGAGTGCATAGTGCACGTGATCTATGTTTGGGATAAGTCCCTGAGTAGTGTGGAATGAAAGAGGGTAGTTGAGCTAAGAAGACCGCTAGGTTTTCGTAACGTGATTAGTGAGATTGTTCCGGATCGGGGAGCTAGTATTGTGCGCGTTGCCGGGTCGGGTTGAGGCCACGTTGCGGGTCAACCCGCGGCATGTTTGGTGGTGGGGTCAGTTTGTGGTGGTCCCGCCTTAAGGTAGGGTCACGCGGGTGTTAGGCCCAAGTTTAGTTAACCAGCGTACGAGTTCGTGGATGCGTTCGACCAGTGGTCGGGCCGATGGGGGCAGCCCATCGTGTTCTTCGGTCAGGACCGTTTACTCGGCTGTGTTGAGTTATCTGAAAGGTTGTAAGGCTGCACGGGGTGCCTACCTTCACCTTATGACAGACAGTGGAGCCCAGGGTACGGCTGTTTTTGTTTCTAGAAGTTTTACCAGGCAGGGTTAAGGACTCAGGTGAGTCTCAGAATCGCATTCGCCCTCAGGCCAGTGTTTGGATTTCAGGGGTAGTTGTGGGGATTGTTGTCTCCTGTGGAGGGAGTGTTTAAGCTACCATTTCAGTGTTCGGATGTCGCCTTATGAAGCCTTAGGGGCGAAGTGTAAGTTGCGGTCGATTGGTTCGATGTTGGCAAGATTCAGATAGTGGTTCAGCTTATTCCACAGATCGTGGATAGGTAAAACTTGTCTAGAAGAGGTTACGCGGCTCGGAGAAATCGTATGATAATCGGCGACGACGCTTAGAGTTCAGGTTGACGGTCGGTCTTCTTGAAGGTACCACCCCGGATAGGGTGTGACGAGTTTTGGAAAACAGAGGGAACTTAGCCCGAGTTACTTTGGGCCTTTTGAGTTCATGTGAGGGATAGGCCAGGTTGCCTATATGTTAGCATTTGCCGTCCGACTTAGGAGGAAGCAAGGCCCGCCTTTCGTGTCATGCTCGAGAAGGAAATCGAGATCCATCCAGTGTTCCCGTTAATGATGACCGGTTGGAGATAGTAACCGAGTTTTGGAAATCGGCGATTTCGAAATGTGGTAAGAGTTCGAGCACGACACCTCGGGGATCGCATGCGGCCGGCACCATTTGTTGGGTCGCCGAGCACGGCTCGCGACATAGTGACAAAAGTGGTATAATTAAAAAAAAAAAAAAAAAAAAAAAAGTATATTTTTTTGACCCCGGGGAGAGGTATTTGTGGTGATGTTAGAGGTGTTTCCTCGGACTTGGATGGAGGTATTTGCGCTGGTGTTACGTGGCGGTGTGGCAGATTGTTTTCGTAAGTATAGTAGTGAAGACTATACCGGCGTTTGTTTTGAGACTTAGAAGGAACATTCGACGAATGTTTCTGGCGAGGAGAATGTTATACCGTATTTCCAGTATGTACGTGGGGCGCACGTAGAAAATTTGAACTTTTAATAAGGCTTGGCGAATTAATTTTTGTGCACAACACGGTTAGAGTCGTTTTCGACGAAACGTTTTCTGACTTTCGTAGGGAAAATTACCGCTAAGTCAATTTTAATTTTTGCGGCTTTTTCCGAGAGGCGAAACATTTTGGACCAACAAGAGGCGCCACTTGGCACCCTCTCATTGCGGCGTAGAGTGACGAATTGCTTGGCTTTTGTCAAGTAGTTGGTAGGATATTTTGTGGGTAGATGGATAAGGTGCACTTGGCATGATCTAGGCCCTACACTTGCATAGCACTTGGCTAGATCTTGCCATTGGTTGGCCTTGGCTTGTACTATAAATACCCCCTTTGGAAGACTTCTTCATCCATTCCTAAAATTCCTTAAGTGTTAAAATCCTCCCTTCCTTTGTGTAGTTGTTTCGTCCCACCCTCCCCTTTGAGAAGGCCTCAGAGCCGAGAGTTCTTTTCCCCTCGAGAGTCCCCACAGTGGGTAGGCCGAGGGTCTACACCCCCTTGTGGTGTTGTCTCGTATAAATACCCCCCTCTTGGTAGAAATACTCTCAAAAGTATTGTTACTATGCCCAAATTACCTTAGCCGTATATCTTGTTGTATTCTAAGGTTATACCTATACGAAAAGCACAGAGATACTATTATACTTCCGTCACCACAAAACCAAAACCCTAGGAAAATCTCCATAGTCCGTTGAGTATTGTGTAGAAGTTGGTTAGAACTTCTAAGGTGGTTTAGAGCGGGTTGGAGCGCTGAGTCGAGCTAAACGCTGCAGATCGACATCTCTACTTGGATAATTATGGGCTTATCGAGGTAATTATCTTGTCCCCCTATTGTAATTGGAAATTACATGTTATTGGAATATATAGTCGAAGTATACTATATATAGAACTGAACATATATTTGTGGCAATGTCTTTGGACTTAAGCTGAATTTAAAGAAGAGAACCGAATCAGTAATTACGTAGGATCAGACATGAGACTTGTGTAGTTGACTGCAGGAAGTGGTCGCCCAATTTACCGTAACCTTGCATCTAGATTTATTCTACCGAGTAGTCTAGACTTTGATAGACTTGTATAACTGTATAGGTTGAATGTTCGTGAGTAGCAAGTGCTACTTGAGAAGGTGGACCATGCTAGCAGTGTTATAGCCTAGGAGAAATTTGCAAAAAATCGATAATCTTCTATAGGTATGTGAACCTCTTCCTATCTCTTCTAGCATGATATGTGTATGACTATGTAGTACGGTAGACGTACGTGTGTTAATTGAACGTAGTTGTACGACAATGTCTTTTGACTTAAGCCCGAATAATAATAATCTTGAAATAGTTCAAGAGAATTAAGAACTGTTTTTAAAAGAAGAGTAATACTTGGTTTTAAAAACTTAAGAGTTATACTAGCTTTATGGGAAGTTAGGTATAACGGCTTAAGAGAGATAAAACGAATGATTTATTTTAGAAGTTAAGAGACTTGATCTTGTAAGATAAGAGACTTAACTTAATCAATGAATTTTGTGTGAAACCTCATTCGTGAGTAATGAGTACTTGATTTTTAAAAGGGATAATGTTTCACTGATTTCGGAAATCAGAATGTGTATCGACAAACCACTGCAGCGTTAATAAAGGGAAATGTTTTGATTAATGATGTATTAATAAAACCAGTAGAAACTTCCATCTGCATAGAAGCTAAGATGAGACAAAATGATATTTCCTAGATCATGGCTGCTGTAATAAGATTTTTATAAACAAGAATATCCTACTCACACATAAGGCTTATGTTTCTTAGATGGTTTAAAAGAGAATTATATTCTTAAATGAATAAGACTATGAACGACGAAACCTTTCTAAAATAAGAAACGTGAACATTTAAAATTAGGCAAACTTGAACGTTTGGAAAATAATGTTGTTACTTGATTTTACAAAGGTAAGTGTTTTGGTTTACTTAAAAAAGACAGTCACTCTATTTTATACTACGGGTATTGCGTGACTTATGGGAAAGAAGCGGATCTTTTAAAAATTTAATGTGTGAAGTACTTTGGGGATAGATACCCAAACTTGTTAGTAGAAAGTACCTTGTGTGAATAACTTGATTGTATTGGTTTGTGATAGTCTTGTAATACTTTCTTGTTGATTTGATAAGTAAACATGTTAGGATGCTACGTGTGTTAGTATCTTGTGGTTGTTATGTAAGGGGAGTCATTATTAGTGTGCTTACGTTGCTAAACGGTAAGTCCATTGTACTATTATTATATCACCTACCCCCTTGACTTATTATACCGAGGGCTTGCCACCCTTGATGCGGGTCTATACGGCCTATGCGGTCCTTGTGACTATGCGGAGTGCGAGAGCTCCAGGATTGATCATTCCGGGTGTTTAGCCTGATGCGGGGGATTCCCTATGCGGTCTGTTGAGACTATGCGGTCTTTTGAGACTATGCGGGTTGCGGGAGCCTAGGCGGATACCGAAGGTTAAGCTGCCTTCGATGCGGGGTGTACCTCAGGCGGTCTAGGACCATGATTCGAGGAATACCTTATGCGGGTCTGTGTGTGACCTATGCGGAGCTGCGAGAGTTCCAGGGATAGACACGCACATTGATACTGCGGGCAAATGGCCAGCTTCGATCATGTGGTGCGGTCTAGAAAGACCTCGTGATACAGTTTATGGCATTTGTGGTACTGAGGGTCTTAGTAGTCGGCTATGCCTTCGTACTTACCCCGTACGGTTTTTATGTGATGACTTTGAGGGCGTGAGTCCCTAACTTGACATGACTGCTTATTTATTGTAAACTGTAGTTTGGTTATCATACATGTCTCCTGCTTTGTATAGACTACTATGATTTCATTTACAGTATTTATGTTCAGTTTCACATACTGCACTGTTATCGACCTCCTCGGGCTGCGTTCATGCCGCAGTAAAGGTACACCGGCCGTTGATCCTCGCTCTTAGGGTCACGCTCGCCTGGGAAAGCTCCGTTTCTCGGAGGCTTATCTTGGTATAGTCCTGTTGTTGTAGGTGCTTACATTCGTGGTATGACGGCCCCGTCCCGCGTTGTCATCAAGCATTCGTAGGTCTGTAATCTTGTTGGCGGGGTTTGTAAAAAGGA
Organism: Przewalskia tangutica; assembly: GCA_029844215.1. Taxonomy (NCBI): domain Eukaryota; kingdom Viridiplantae; phylum Streptophyta; class Magnoliopsida; order Solanales; family Solanaceae; genus Przewalskia; species Przewalskia tangutica. The sequence goes on along the minus strand of CM056729.1, from coordinate 95,831,539 downwards.
TTAAACTGTTCATGTTGAAAAGTCGTTGTTTATATATATGCCGAAAGGCAAGTTTTCTCATTATTGTTTCTATTTCATAAAATGTCTTGTATCGCTTTTATGACATTACTCGATGTTGTATCACTAGGGTGCCCGGTAAGGCACGACCACGCCCGATCGGTCGTGACACCCGGTTCATCCTATGAACACGGTAGTCGAGTGAATACATTCGGTTCATCCTATGAACACGGTAGTCGAGTGAAATACATTCCGATTCATCCATGAACGCGTAGTCGAGTGAAATACATTCGGTTCATCCACGAACGCGTAGTCGAGTGAAATACATTCGGTTCATCCCATGAACACGGTAGTCAGTGAAATACATTCGGTTCATCCCATGAACGCGTAGTCGAGTGAAATACATTCCTTGCACAACAAGTCTATCACACGCAAACATAGGCAAGTTACACACAACTTAAAGTACTTTCATTTTATGACAAAGTCCGGTTTTAACCACTAAAGTACTACGTCGTTAAATTCCTTTTAAGAGATCATTCCTTTTATAAAAGTCACCCGATACCCGTAGTATAAAAAATAGAGTGACTTACATCTTTTAAGTAAACCAAAACAACTTCCCTTTTTAAAGTCAAGTTACCACATTAAAACCAATGATAAAACCCTTCTTTTGTTTTCATAAAGTCGTTATAACCAACTTCCCATAAAGCTGTTATAACACTTTATGTTTTAAACCAATTTAAGACAAAACAATGCCTTTCTTTTCCCTACAGTTCCAGTTTGCCTAATTTCAATTACTCAAGTCTCTTTATTTTAGAAAGGTTTCATAGTTCAATGTCTTAATCTCTTTTAAAACAATTGAATAACATATGCCATAGGTGTGAGCAGTTTATTCTTGTTTATAACCATTTATTAAAGCAGCCATGATCTAGAAAATGTAATATCATTTTGTCTCATCTTAGCTTCTATGCAGATGGAGGTTTCTACTGGTTTTAATAATACTTCATTATTCAATACATTTTCCTTTATTAGCGCTGCAGTGGTTTGTTCGATACTCATTCGATTTCAAATCAAGAAAACATTATTCCTTTTAAAACTGTGTACTCATTACTCACGAATGAGGTTTCACACAAAATTCATATTAATACATTCAAGTCAAGTCTCTTATCTTTTAAGATCAAGTCTCTTAACTTCTAAAAATCAGTAAACCATTTTCTTTACCCCTCTTAAGACGTTATACCTAACTCCCCATAAAGCTAGTATAACTCTTTTTAAAACCCATAAAGCCAAGTGTTAATCTTCTTTCAAAAATGGTTTCTTAACTCTATTGACATACTTCAAGATTCTTATTATTCAGGCTTAAGTCAAAAGACATTGCCGTAAGACTACGTTCCGTTAACACACGTACGTCTACCGTACTATATATATATATTCTTAAAATATTTCAAGATTCTTATTATTCAGGCTTAAGTCAAAAGACATTGCCACACGTATGACTACCGTACTATATATATATATTCTTTTAAAATACTTCATGCTCAAGAGTATAGGAAGAATCACATACCTCGCGACGATTATCGACTATAAGCAAAACGCTCTACGGCTATAACCCGGCTAGCCTTGTCCACCTTCTAAGTAGCACATGCTACTTGCAGAACATTCAACCAATAAAGGTTATCAGTCTACTGTAATACGGTCCTATGTAAGTACAGTTTAATCTTCTACTACTATTCTTCTGATGTGATTTCAGTTCAAATCTTTTCTGTAATATCCTTCTATTACAGTTCAATTCTCTTCTATGAATCGTATATTCATTTCTATACTACTACAGTATGTAATTTCCAATTACAAAAGAAGGACAGTAGTATTTACCTCGATGAGCCCAAAATTATCCAAGTTTAACGTCGATCCTGAGCAACGTTTAGCTCCTACTCTGAGTGCTCCAATCCGCTCCAAACAACCCTTAGAAGTTCTACGCAACTTCTACTAAACACTTCAACCGACTATGAAGGTTTTCCTTAGGGTTTCGTTTAGTGGCTAAAGGAAAGTATAATAGTATTTCCGGGCTCTACGTATAGAGGTAACTTTGGAAAGTACTACAAGGTATTTGGGCTAGAGTATTTTGGCATTATAACAATACTTGGAGAGTATTTCTATACCACAAAAGGGGGTATTTATACGAAACAACTAGGCTAGGGGGGGGGGTGTATTCTTGGCCGAGGGCTCTCAAAGGGGGAGGGGGGTGTGGCGGACGAAAAGCTTTCACAAAGAGGGGGGGAGGATTTTAACACTTAGCAAATGATTTTTGGATGAAGAATTTCATCAACAAAGGGGGGGTATTTATAGGTCAAGAAATGGCCAACCAATGGCCAAGATTCATCCAAGTGTTAGGCAAGTGTAGGGCTAGGATTAAGCCATGTGCACCTTATCCATCTACCACACCAACTTGCACAAATATCCTACCTAACCAACCCACCCCTTTCGTCCACCTTTTGCCGCCCCAAAGCTTCCAATGTGAGGGTGACACATGTCACCCTCCCGTTGGTCAAAAATGTTTTGTCTCTCGGAAAAATCCGCAAAAATTATAAATGACATAGCCGGAATTTTCCCTTCGCAAGTCTTGCCAAACGTTTCGTCGAAAAACGATTCTTTTCGGCACTTGTGCCCAAATTTTCGAACCTTGCCAACTTTAAGGCTTAAATTTTATACGTACGCCCTCACGTACATACTCTGGAAATACGGGGTATAACAACGACGAGTAAGGAAAGAAGTGAACATGTGCTAAGAAAATAGAAATGATCATTTTGTTGTGAAGTGAAGATGCGAAGGGAGTATCCTTTAGACCAGGGTGGAAGCTTTTGTGATGTAGGAGTGATTCCTCGTTGACTTGAGTTGAGTAATTGCGCGTGTGTTATGTTATGACCAGGTACGGCATGATTGTTTTCGTAAGTATAGTAGTGAAGACTATACGGGCGCATGTATGTTTTGAGACTTAGAAGGAACATTCGGGACGAATGTTTCTAAGGAGGGGAGAATGTTATACCCCGTATTTCCAGAGTATGTACGTGAGGGCGTACGTACAAAAGTCTAAGCCTTAAGTTAGGCATAGGACGAAAATTTGTGCACAACCCACGAAACGAATTGTTTTTCGACGTAACGTTTTCCGAACTTTGCGAAGGGAAAATTACGGCTATGTCATTTATAATTTTTGCGGATTTTTCCGAGAGATGGAATATTTTGGACCAACGAGAGGGCGACACTTGTCACCCTCAAGTTGGCGATTTGTGGTGGCCGATTGGGTGCTCATTTCGTGGCATGTTTTGTGGCCTAAACCATGGGTCAATGTTTGGAGTGAATTGTGGAGTAGATGGCTAGGGGGCACTTGGGCGAATCCTCACCCTCCACTTGCCCCCCACTTGTCTTGATCTTGTCCATTGGTTTCCCTATAAATACCCCCTTAGTCAAGACTTCTTCATCCACTCCACACCTTTCTAAGTCTTGAAAATCCTCCCCTCTTGTAGAAGCTCTCGTCCAAAGGGCCTCCTCCCCTGTGAGGCCTTTTGGCCGAGAGGTACCCCCCCTTTCTAGTGGTGCTAGCCGAGGGTACCCCCCCTACCTTTCGGTGTTCTCGTAAAATACACCCCCCCCTTGGTAGAAAGTATTCTCCAAGTATTGTTACTATTCCAAAATACCTTAGCCTTATACCTTGTAGTATTCCAAAGTTACCTCTATACGTAGAGCCCGAAAATACTACCTTATGTCCTTTTAGTCTCAAAACGAAACCCTAAGGAAAATCTTCATAGTTGGTTGAAGTGCTAAGTAGAAGTTGTTTGGGAACTTCTAAGGGTTGTTTGGAGCGGGTTGGAGCGCCCAGAGTAGGAGCTAAACGTTGCTCAGGATCGACATTGAATCTTGGATAATTTTGGGCTTATCGAGGTAAATATCTTGTCCCCTTATTGTAATTAGAGTTTGCATACTATTGAAGTTTAAGAATTAAGTATAAGTTATATACAAGGAAGGTATATAAGAAGGAAATTGAACTGTACTTACATAGGACTGTACTTACAGTAGACTTGTGTAGTTTGACGGGTAGGGAAGTACTGCCCAATTTTCCGTAGAATCTTGTATCTAGATTTATTCTGCAGAGTAGTCTAGACATTGATAGACTTATATAACCGTTATAGGTTGAAGTACTGCGAGTAGCGTATTCTACTCGAAGGGTGGAAAAGGCTAGCAGGATTACAGTACTTTGGAGCGTTTTGCTAATAGTCGATAATCGTCGCGAGGTATGTGATTCTTCCTATCCTCTTGAGCATGATATTTTAAAAAGAATATATATATAGTACGGTAGACGTACGTGTGTTAACTGAACGTGGTTTTACTCCGATGTCTTTTAACTTGAGTTTTAATAATAAGAATGTTATACCCCGTATTTCCAGAGTATGTACGTGAGGGCGTACGTACAAAAGTTTTTAGCCTTAAGTAGGCATAAGGGTCGAAATTTGTGCACAACTAGCGAAAAGAATCGTTTTCCGACGAAACGTTTTCCGGACTTTGCGAAGGGGAAAATACGGTTGCAACATTTATAATTTTTGCGGATTTTTCCGAGAGATAAAATATTTTGGACAAACGAGAGGGTGACACTTGTCCCTCAAGTGGACGGCAACCTAGGGGTGAAGTTGGCACGTTTTTTGCCTTTCTTTTTGGTCAAGGATTAGGTAGGATATTTTGTGATATTTTGTGTAGTAGATGAGCAAGTGGGACCCACACAACACTTGTCCAAATCTCCACCCTCCACTTGCCCTCCACTTGCCTTAATCTTGGCCATTGATTGGCCTATAAATACCCCTCAAATGCAAGACTTATTCTTCATCCCTTAAACACTTTCCAAGTCTCAAAATCCCTCCCCCTTTGTTAGAAGTTTTCGTCCAAGGTCCCCCCCTCCCCCTTTGAGAAGCCTTGGCCGAAACCAACCCCCCCCCCTTCCTTGAGTTGTTTTCGTAAATACACCCCCCCTTTTGGTAGAAAAGTTGTCTCCAAGTATTGTTACTATTCCAAAATACCTTGGCCCAAATACCTTGTAGTATTCCAAGGTTACACCTATACTAAAAGCCCAGGAATACTATTATACTTCCCTTCAGTCACAAAAACGAAACCCTAAGGAAAATCTTCATAGCGGGTTGAAGTATTAAGAAGAAGTTGCGTAGAACTTCTAAGGGTTGTTTGGAGCGGGTTGGAGCATTCAGAATAGGAGCTAAACGTTGCTCAGGATCGACATTAAAACATGGATAATTTTGGGCTTATCGAGGTAAATACTATTGTCCTTCTATTGTAATTGGAAATTACATACTGTAGTAGTATAGAAATGAGTATAAGACGTATATAAGGATGGTATAAAAGAAGAGAATTGAATTGAAATCACATCAGAAGAATATTAAAGAAGAAGACTGAACTGTACTTACATAGGACTGTATTTACAGTAGAATTGTGTAGTTTGACGGGTAGGGAAGTGCTGCCCAATTTTCCGTAGAATAAGGAATCTGTATCTAGAATTATTCTACAGAGTAGTCTAGACGTTGATAGACTTGTATGACCGTTATAGGTTGAAGTACTGCGAGTAGCGTATTCTACTCGAAGGGTGGAAAAGGCTAGCAGGATTACAGTACTTTGGAGCGTTTTGCTAATAGTCGATAATCGTCGCGAGGTATGTGATTCTTCCTATCCTCTTGAGCATGATATTTTAAAAAAATATATATATAGTACGGTAGACGTACGTGTGTTAACTGAACGTGGTTTTACTTCGATGTCTTTTGACTTGAGTTTTAAATAATAAGAATCTTGAAGTATTTCAAAAGAATTAAGAATCGCTTTTGAATAAAGAGTAATACTTGGTTTTAAAAGTTTAAGAGTTATACTAGCTTTATGGGAAGTTAGGTATAACGACTTAAGAGAGATAAAAAGAATGGTTTATTGATTTTAGAAGATAAGAGACTTGATCTCAAAAGATAAGCGACTTGACTTAATTGAATTGATATGAATTTTGTTAAAAGGTGTGAAACCTCATTCGTGAGTAATGAGTACTTGGTTTTTAAAAGGAATAATTTTTTACTGATTTCGGAAATGAGAATAGGTATCGAACGAACCACTGCAGCGTTAATAAAGGAAAATGTATTGACAAATAAGTAATTATATTAAAACCAGTAGAAACCTCCATCTGCATAGAAGCTAAGATAAGACAAAATTGTATTACATTTCCTAGATCATGGCTGCTTTAATAAGATTGTTATAAACAAGAATAACCTACTCACACATAAGTCATATGTTACTCAAATCATTTTAAAAGAGAATTATGTTAGTAAGTGATTAAGACTATGAACTACGAAGCCTTTCGAAAATGAGAGACTTGAGTATTTGAAATTAGGCAAACTTGAACTTTTGGAAAAGAATGTTGATACTTGAATTTAAGAAAGAAAGTGTTTTGGTTTAAAAAGAAGGGCATGATATTACCTTAGTTAATTTAAAAGGAAAGCATGGTATTATCTTAATCTGTCTTAAAAGAGCGTTTAAATGTATTTCACTCGACACCACGTTCATGGGATGAACCGGGAATGTATTTCACTCGACACCGCGTTCATGGGATGAACCGGGAATGTATTTCACTCGACACCGCGTTCATGAGATGGACCGGGAATGTATTTCACTCGACACCGCGTTCATGGGATGAACCGGGAATGTATTTCACTCGACACCGCGTTCATGGGATGAACCGGGAATGTATTTCACTCGATACCGCGTTCATGAGATGAACCGGGAATGTATTTCACTCGACACCGCGTTCATGGGATGAACCGGGAATGTATACCACCTGATTTGATACCGAGTCCATGAGATGGACCGGGAATGTATTCCATACGATTTCACCTCGAGTCCATGAGATGGGCCGAGCCATGTTACACGACTTATACCTAGATTGCCGGCAGTGAGGAAGGAGTTCCACGGGCATGAGGGAAGACTTTGAGGGCGTGAGTCCCTGACTTGACATGACTGCTTTTATATTGTGAACTGTAGTTTTGTTATCATACATGTCTCCTGTTTTGTTTTAGACTGTTATGATTTCGTTTCTGATTTTTCGTTTCACATACTTGGTACTGTTATCGACCTCCTTCGGGCTGCGTTCATGCCGTAGTAGAGATACACCGGTTGTTGATCCTCGCCATAGGATCACGAACAGTATTGGGAAGCTCCGTTTCTCCGGAGGCTTATCTTTTGGTATGTTCCCTGAGTTGTAGGTTCTGTACATTCAGGGGTATGGCGGGGCCCTGTCCCGTCATAGGTGTTGTTACATTCTTAGAGGTATGTAGTACTGTTGTGGGCAGGGATTGTAAAAGGGATGTAACTGTTCAAAAATTTATGTATATATGCAAGAAGGCAACCGTTTTGGTTGGCCTGTTTTATTATCTTATCTCTTGTTTCATATTGTTTCATGTATTGTTTTATATTCCGCTGATTACTCTGATGTATGTATCACTAGGGTGCCCGGGGTAAGGCACCAGTCACGGGCCCGGGATAGGGTCGTGACAAAAGTGGTATCAGAGCAGTTAATCCTCGGAAAATGTCTACAGACCGTGTCTAGTAGAGTCTTAATTATCGATGTGTTGTGCACCACATCTATAATCAGGAGGCTGCAGGACATTTAGGATTGGTTTCCATTCTTCTCATTCTGAGATCGTGCCTTAGAGCTGTGTTGTAAGTTGGACCCTCCGACGCATTTCGTTTTACCGATTATGCCTCCGCGCAAGGCAACCCGCCCAGATGGGCAAAGCGTAGAGGAGCCGCTAGTGGGATCTGAGAGTACGAGGCGCAGCCCTGGCCATTACGAGATAGTGCTTGACGAGCGAGTTTTGACGCCGCCACCAAAGAAGAGTTTAGAGCCGCAGCAGCTGCTGAGACCACAAGACTGAGCCTCCACCCACACCGGAGCAGAGGAGTTGGGTACAAAGAGATGGCCCGCCATCGCCGGGATCGTGGCAACATACGAGGATAAGCCTGGATGCAGCAGCCCGATGAGTACCACGGTTCACGGAGATCGGATAGTTTGAGGCTACGGACTTTCGAGTTGTAACCCGCGAGTTCTACGGTCGAGGCACGAGGATGATCCGCAGGAGTTCATCAAGCGATTCTGACGATCATGAGAGTGATCAAGGCTTCGAGACCGAGTCGGTGGTCTTAGGTTCGCATCGGCCGCGCGTGATCCGCGATGATCGGTTTGATTCGTGGGAGCTGTCCCGGGGAGAGTATGAACTTCCAGCAGTATGGTACGAGTTCTCAGGGGCATTTCTTGCACATTTCTTGCCTCCACAGATGAGAAGGGCTCGGGCCGACAGATTTTTGACGTTGAGGCAGACCGGCGTACGGTTCGAGTACAATGTGGAGTTTGACTCATTAGCTCGGTACGTCCCCGCATTGGTAGCCGACATGGAGGACGAGTGCACCGCCACGCCACCGCTCGATGACTACTTGGCGAGGCTTGTTCGTGTAGCTCTTCACCGGGCATGGACATTGCCCGCACGCAGCTTATGACCGGGATGTGAGGCGGAGAGGTCGGCGGAATGGCCGAGATCGCCAGAAGAGGCCGTGACAGCAGGTCCTTTGGTAACTTTCGAGGCGACCGCCAAGAAGAGCTAGTTATGTACCTCCGCCAAGACAGGTGGTCCTCCGCGCCTTCGTGACGTTCGGGTATTCGAGCTGGTCGAGCTCCAGGCTTGGGTTACGATATACGCGTTCTAGGCAGGATTCATGTCCCCCTCGTGCACAATGTGCGCGTCATCCCGGGAATGTCGACTTCATCGGTGCTTGTTTCACTGCGCCGTCGGGGCCATGTGATGAGATCGTGCTTATAGGAGGTGCGCAGACGACGCAGCCTTACCGGTCGATGGCGGATCATCGCCTTCTACTGTATGCGCAGGCAGTGCCTATGATTAGAATGGAGCGGATGGTATGTATATTCTTACCCCTCTAGAGACTAGTATGCGTAGATGATATGATGAAGTGCTAAGTATTATGTTCAGATAGCATTATGTTAAAATTGTGTTTAGAAAACATGGTTAAGGGTAAGTTTGGGGACAGGGAAAGTGTGAGCCTTAGAATATTACACGTAGAGACCTTAGATGCGAGGCCATCTTGAGTAAAAGATTTATGTTTGTGTTGACCTTTATCAGAGTGCATAGTATACGTGGGATATATTTGTGTGATAAGTCCCTGAGTGGTATGAAATGAAAGAGGGTAGTTGATCTAAGAAGACCACTAGGTTTTCCTGACTTGAGTTGTGAGATTGTTCCGGATCGAGAAACAAGAGAGTTCGGCACGACGGAGGGTCGGGTTGAGGACGATACGGTCAACCCAGAGTCTTGGACAAGGTGGGTCTGTTAGGTGGTCCCGCCAGGTGGTAGGGCCACGAGGGTGCCAGGCCCAAGTTTAGATGACCGTTGTATGAGTTCGTGGTTATGTTCGACCAGAATCGGATCATGAAGGCCGGGAATGGCCTTAAAGAAGATTGAGGCTAGTAAGATGACCAAGTTTGGAGGTAGTGACTCCAGAGATTTTGGAAACTGAAGTGATGACTGAAGTATGGTACGTATACTAGAATGAGTTCAAGTGTTCGAGAAGAGTACGACGAGTGAGGAAAGAAGTGAACGTGGGTTAGCAGTATAAAGGAGATCATTTTGTTGTGAAGTAAAGATGCGAAGGGAGTATCCTTTAGACCAGGGTGGAAGCTGTTGTGATGTAGGAATGATTTCTCGTGGACTTGGGTTAAGTATTTTCACGTGTGTTATTTTGTGGCCAGGCGTGGCATTGGCAACTTGTTTAAGTTAAGAAGAACTTTATCGTTATCCGTCTTGAGAAGGAACATTCGGGATGAATGTTTCTAAGGAGGGGAGAATGTTATACCCCGTATTTCCAGAGTATGTACGTGAGGGCGTACGTACAAAAGTTTTTAGCCTTAAGTAGGCATAAGGGTCGAAATTTGTGCACAACTAGCGAAAAGAATCGTTTTTCGACGAAACGTTTTCCGGACTTTGCGAAGGGAAAAATACGGTTGCAACATTTATAATTTTTGCGGATTTTTCCGAGAGATGAAATATTTTGGACCAACGAGAGGGTGACACTTGTCCCTCAAGTGGACGGCAACCTAGGGGTGAAGTTGGCACGTTTTTTGCCTTTCTTTTTGGTCAAGGATTAGGTAGGATATTTTGCGATATTTTGTGTAGTAGATGAGCAAGTGGGACCCACACAACACTCGTCCAAATCTCCACCCTCCACTTTCCCTCCACTTGCCTTAATCTTGGCCATTGATTGGCCTATAAATACCCCTCAAATGCAAGACTTATTCTTCATCCCTTAAACACTTTCCAAGTCTCAAAATCCCTGCCCCTTTGTTAGAAGTTTTCGTCCAAGGTCCCCCCCTCCCCCTTTGAGAAGCCTTGGCCGAAACCAACCCCTCCCTTCCTTGAGTTGTTTTCGTAAATACACCCCCCCTTTTGGTAGAAAAGTTGTCTCCAAGTAGAGTTACTATTCCAAAATACCTTGGCCCAAATACCTTGTAGTATTCCAAGGTTACACCTATACTAAAAGCCCAGAAATACTATTATACTTCCCTTCAGTCACAAAAACGAAACCCTAAGGAAAATCTTCATAGCGGGTTGAAGTATTAAGAAGAAGTTGCGTAAAACTTCTAAGGGTTGTTTGGAGCGGGTTGGAGCGTTCAGAATAGGAGCTAAACGTTGCTCAGGATCAACATTAAAACTTGGATAATTTTGGGCTTATCGAGGTAAATACTATTGTCCTTCTATTGTAATTGGAAATTACATACTGTAGTAGTATAGAAATGAGTATAAGACGTATATAAGGATGGTATAAAAGAAGAGAATTGAATTGAAATCACATCAGAAGAATATTAAAGAAGAAGACTGAACTGTACTTACATAGGACTGTATTTACAGTAGAATTGTGTAGTTTGACTGCAGGGAAGTCACGCCCAATTTTCAAGAATAAGGAATCAGATCTAGAATTATTCTACGAGTAGTCTAGACGTTGATAGACTTGTATGACCGTTATAGGTTGAAATCGCGAGTAGCGTATTCTACTCGGGCGGGTGAAAAGGCTAGCGTGATTACGATTTGGAGCGTTTTGCTAATAGTCGATAATCGTCGCGAGGTATGTGATTCTTCCTATCCTCTTGAGCATGATATTTTAAAAAAATATATATATAGTACGGTAGACGTACGTGTGTTAACTGAACGTGGTTTTACTTCGATGTCTTTTGACTTGAGTTTTAAATAATAAAAATCTTGAAGTATTTCAAAAAAATTAAGAATCGCTTTTGAATGAAGAGTAATACTTGGTTTTAAAAGTTTAAGAGTTATACTAGCTTTATGGGAAGTTAGGTATAACGACTTAAGAGAGATAAAAAGAATGGTTTATTGATTTTAGAAGATAAGAGACTTGATCTCAAAAGATAAGCGACTTGACTTAATTGAATTGATATGAATTTTGTTAAAAGGTGTGAAACCTCATTCGTGAGTAATGAGTACTTGGTTTTTAAAAGGAATAATGTTTTACTGATTTCGGAAATGAGAATAGGTATCGAACGAACCACTGCAGCGTTAATAAAGGAAAATGTATTGACAAATAAGTAATTATATTAAAACCAGTAGAAACCTCCATCTGCATAGAAGCTAAGATAAGACAAATTATATTACATTTCCTAGATCATGGCTGCTTTAATAAGATTGTTATAAACAAGATTAACCTACTCACACATAAGTCATATGTTACTCAAATCGTTTTAAAAGAGAATTATGTTAGTAAGTGATTAAGACTATGAACTACGAAGCCTTTCGAAAATGAGAGACTTGAGTATTTGAAATTAGGCAAACTTGAACTTTTGGAAAAGAATGTTGATACTTGAATTTAAGAAAGAAAGTGTTTTGGTTTAAAAAGAAGGGCATGATATTGCCTTAGTTAATTTAAAAGGAAAGCATGGTATTATCTTAATCTGTCTTAAAAGAGCGTTTAAATGTATTTCACTCGACACCGCGTTCATGGGATGAACCGGGAATGTATTTCACTCGACACCGCGTTCATGAAATGAACCGGGAATGTATTTCACTCGACACCGCGTTCATGAGATGGACCGGGAATGTATTTCACTCGACACCGCGTTCATGGGATGAACCGGGAATGTATTTCACTCGACACCGCGTTCATGGGATGAACCGGGAATGTATTTCACTCGATACCGCGTTCATGAGATGAACCGGGAATGTATTTCACTCGACACCGCGTTCATGGGATGAACCGGGAATGTATACCACTTGATTTGATACCGAGTCCATGAGATGGACCGGGAATGTATTCCATACGATTTCACCTCGAGTCCATGAGATGGGCCGAGCCATGTTACACGACTTATACCTAGACTGCCGGCAGTGAGGAAGGAGTTCCACGGGCATGAGGGAAGACATTGAGGGCGTGAGTCCCTGACTTGACATGACTGCTTTTATATTGTGAACTGTAGTTTTGTTATCATACATGTCTCCTGTTTTGTTTGCATCGTTATGATTTCGTTCTGATTTTTCGATTCACATACTTGGTACTGTTAGATCGACCTCCTTCGGGGGGCTGCGTTCATGCCGCAGGTAGAGGTACACCGGTTGTTGATCCTCGCTCATAGGATCACAGTTCAGCGTATTGGGAAGCTCCGTTTCTCCGGAGGCTTATCTTTTGGTATGTTCCCTGAGTTGTAGGTTCTGTACATTCAGGGGTATGGCGGGGCCCTGTCCCGTCATAGGTGTTGTTACATTATTAGAGGTCTGTAGTACTGTTGTGGGCAGGGTTTGTAAAAGGGATGTAACTGTTCAAAAATTTCTGTATATATGCAAGAAGGCAACCGTTTTGGTTGGCCTGTTTTATTATCTTATCTCTTGTTTCATATTGTTTCATGTATTGTTTTATATTCCGCTGATTACTCTGATGTATGTATCACTCGGGTGCCCGGGGTAAGGCACCAGTCACGGGCCCGGGATCGGGTCGTGACAAAGAATCTTGAAGTATTTCAAAAGAATTAAGAAACCTTTTTGAAAGAAGAGTAATACTTGGTTTTAAAAGCTTAAGAGTTATACTAGCTTTATGGGAAGTTAGGTATAACGACTTAAGAGTGATAAAAAGAATGGTTTATTGATTTTAGAAGTTAAGAGACATGATCTCAAAAGATAAGAGACTTGACTTAATTGAATTTTGTTAAAAAGTGTGAAACCTCATTCGTGAGTAATGAGTATTTGGTGTTTAAAAAGGAATAATGTTTTACTGGTTTCGGGAATGAGAATAAGTATCGAACGAACCACTGCAGCGTTAATAAAGGAAAATGTATTGACAAATAACTATATTAAAACCAGTAGAAACCTCCATCTGCATAGAAGCTAAGATAAGACAAAATTGTATTACATTTCCTAGATCATGGCTGCTTTAATAAGATTGTTATCAACAAGAATAACCTACTCACACATAAGGCATACGTTACTCAATTGTTTTAAAAGAGACTACGTTATTTGATTAAGACTATAAACTATGAAATCTTTCGAAACTAAAAGACTTGAGTATCTGAAATTAGGCAAACTTGAACTTTTAGAAAAGAATGTTGTTACTTGACGTTGTTCTAAAATGTAAGCCACTTGGTTTAAAAATAGTGTATAGTACTTGATTTTAAAACATGAACGTATTTGGTACTACGGATAATAGTATCGAGTTGTTTTTGCGTAAAAGAGGTCTTTTTGAAAGGATTAATGTATGTAGTACTTTGGGGTTAAAACCCGGATTTGTTGTAATAAAATAAAAGTCTGTGAGTATGATTGAACTTGCCTATGCTTGTGGTGATAGCCTTTGTTGTGCAAATGTTGTATTTCTGTGCTACCGCGTCTCTCGTTGGAGGGCCGGCTATCTGATTGATTGATGGACATACTGACACGATGGGTGGCCCACGAGTATGCTTCCACTATATCGATCCTTTTAGACATACTGACACGATGGGTGGCCCACGGGTATGCTTCCATTAGGAGTGTGATCTTGTTGTTTGTTTTGGACATACTGACACGATGTGTCACGACCCGATTCCGGGCCCGTGACTGGTGCCTTACCCCGGGCACCCTAGTGATACAACATCAGAGTAATCAATGAACATAAAACAATACAAGACATATTATGAAATATGAAACAATAACTGAGAAAAACTTGTCTTTCGGATATATATAAATAACAACTTTTCCAACATGAGCAGCTTTAATCCTTTTTACAAACCCCGCCACAACAAGCATTACTGCACTTCTAAGAAATGATACGACAACAATGGCGGATGGCCCCGCCATACCCTGAATGTAAACACCTACAACAACAGGGACTATACCATCGATAAGCCTCCGAGAAACGGAGCTTTCCCACACGCCGAATGTGACCAAGAGCGAGGATCAATGATCGTGTACTTTACTGCGGCATGAACGCAGCCCGGGCGAGGTCAAGACAACAGTGCAGTATGTGAAACTAAAAATATCAGAAATGAAATCATAATAGTCTATAAAGCAGAGACATGTATGATAACCAAACTACGCCACAATAATAAGCAAATATGTCAAGTCGTGACTCACGCCTCAAGTCATCACTCAAATATAACAATGGGTCTCACGCCCACAACATCAATCATGCCGTGGAATACCTTCCTCACCGCTAGCGGTTTATGATATAACGACCAAGGAACACACACGAACACGAGTCCCACGTGCCATAATAACACGCATGGTAAGTCACGAAGGCATAGCCGACTACTAACACCTACGCATCAACAAGGTCATGAATCAGATCATAAGATCTGTCTAGACCGCCACATGATCAAAGCCGACCACTTGCCCGCAATATCTAATGCGCGTCTAGCCCCGAACTTTCCGCGACTCCGCATAGGCCAATCAGATCGCCCGCATGAGGTATAACCCCGCATCGAGGGTAGCTACTCCCGGCAAAGATCTCGACTCGCCGTCCGCACGGGCCACAAGGACCGCGTGACCACAAGGGCCGCATCCTAACTCGAACTTCCGCAGCCCGCAAGATAGCCCTGGACCCGCATGAGGTAGTCTCGAATAATAGGTCCATCGACCCGCTGAGTCTACCCCGTGACGGAGGCGCTTAACCCGGAATCATCTCAAGAGATGAGTGATGTATAATACTATCATAACGACTTATCGTTAAACAACATAAGCACAACAAAGGAAAACCCTTTACACAAACATCACAAGATACTAACACACGTAGATCCTAGCATGTTTACTTATCAAATCAACAGAAGGTATTACAAGGCTATCACAAACCAACACAATCAAGTTATACACACTGTGTACCTTCTACTATATGCTAACAAGTTCTGGGTTTTATCCCCAAAGTACTTCATACATTAACTCTTTAAAAGATACGTTACTTTCACAAAAGTCACACAATACCGGAGTATATGAAAATATAGTGATTATCTTTCAAGTAAATCAAAACACTTCTCTTTGTAAAACTCAAGTAACAACATTATTTTCCAAACGCCCAAGTTTGCCTAATTTCAAATGTTCATGTTTCTTATTTAGAAAGGTTTCAGTAGTTCATAGTCTTATTCATTTAAGAATATAATTCTCTTTAAACTATCTCGAGAAACATAAGTCTTATATGTGAGTAGGATATTCTTGTTTACAACAATCTTATTACAAAGACATGATCTAGGAAATATCATTTTGTCTCATCTTAGCTTCTACGGATGGAAGTTTCTCTCGTTTTAATAATACTTAATCAAAACATTTCCTTTTATTAACGCCGCAGTTGGTTTGTCGATACACATTACGATTTCCAAAATCAAGAAACATTCTTAAGACGTTATACCTAACTTTCCATAAAGCTAGTATAACTCTTAAGTTTTCAAAACAAATCAAGTATTACTTCTTCTCAAAATGATTCAAAACTCTTTTGAAATACTTGATTCTTTATTAACACATAACAAGCCGCTTATAGTTCAAATCGATTACCTTTTAAAAACCACATGTATTTTCTTACCAACATAAAGCCGTTATAACCAACTTCCCATAAAGCCGTTATAACACTTTATGTTTTACACCAATCAAATACATTTAGTACATGTACGTCTACCGTACTACATAGTTCACACATATCATGCTAGAAGAGATAGGAAGAGGTTCACATACCTCGCGACGAGTATCGACTAATAGCAAAACGCTCCAAGTACTCCCAACTGTCGGCTACTCCTAAAGCCAAGTAGAACGCGCCACACGTAGTACTTCAACCTATAAGGCCACAAGGCGCTTATTAACATTAAGATCTTATCGTAGAACATTCTACAGAAAATTCGGCAGCACCTCCCCCCCCCGCAACAGCGTAAATCTCCTCCTCTCACGGGGCCGGCTACCAAGCCAACCAGGGGGGGTTATACATCTTACCCGAACGGGTACAATTCTACTCCACAGTACTACTACACAAGTTCATCAGAATACGATTCGATTCTTCAGCTTAAGTCAAAAGACATTGCCAACTAACCACGCTCGATTCTATATATAGTATACTTTAACTATATATTCTAACAACATGTAATTTCCAATTACAATAGAGGACAAGATATTTACCTCGATAAGCCCATAATTATCCAAGTATAAAGTCGATCCCGGCAATCGCTTAGCTCCAACTCCGAGCGCCCAACCCGCCTAAACCACCCTTAGAAGTTCTAACCAACTTCTACACAATACTCCAACTGACTATGGAGATTTTCCTGTGGTTTCGGTTTTGGATCGACGGAAGTATAATAGTATTTCCGGCTTTCAGATAGGTATAACCTTAGAATACTACAAGGTATACTGCTAAGGTAATTTGGGCATTATAACAATACTTTGAGAGTATTTCTACACCACAAAGGGGGTATTATACGAAAGCAACTTCACAGTGGGTACCCCACTACCACACTACTAGGAGGGGGGGTATCCCCCTCGGCCAAGGCCTCGAGGAGAGGGGGAGGCCTCTTGGCCGAACTCAACACTGGGAGGGAGAAGATTTAACACTTAGAAACATTTAGGAAAGGATGAAGAATTCATCAAAGGGAGAGGGGTATTTATAGCACAAGCCAAGGCCAACCAATGGCCAAGATTGAGCCAAGTGCTACACAAGTGTAGGGCCAAGATATGCCCAAGTGCCCCCTAGTCCCTACTCCTTAAAACCCTCACAAATATCTACCAAAATATCTACCACTGACCTCTCCCAATTGTCCCACGTGTGCGCCCACCTTGCCCACCACAACGGCAGGTGCCGCGCCGCCCTCTCGTTGGTCCAAAATGTTCCGTCTCTCGCAAAAATCCGCAAAAATAACAAAACACATAGCCGTAATTTTCCCTTCGCAAGTTATGTAAAACGTTTCGTCGAAAAACGACTCTAACCGGGTGTTGTGCACAAATGCCATTCGGCCAAGCCACCTAGGCGGGGGTGACACGTGTCACCCTCCTATTGGCCCAAAATAAAACATCTTCGAAAATATCCACAATGGCCAAAATCTCAAAACAAAGTGGCCCACAAAATCAGTAAATTTCTCCCGTGGGCCCCACGTGACCATTTCCAAAATAAAATTCCATAATTCTCTAATATTCCAGAAGTCCGAATACCAAACTGGGAATCCAATTCCCATTAACGAACCTTTTTCCTTCACAAAACCGGAAACTTTTCCGTGGAAAATCGCCTCTTTCTTCCTTTCCAATCTTTCGTCAGATTCTCGCACGCACGCCCTCGCATACATACCACGAACTACGGGTATAACATTCTTCCTTAGAAACATTCGTTCCGAATGTTCCTTCTAAGTCTCAAAACGAACGCGTGCCAGTATAGTCTTCACTACTATACTTACGAAACAATCCTGCCACAGCGGGCCACAGAAATACCCACGCAAAATACCTACATCCAAGTCCACGAGGAAACACCTCTAACATCACCACAAATAATACTACTTTTGTCACTTTGTCGCGAGCCTTGCTCCAACGACCCAACAAATGGTACCGCCGCACGCGATCACCGTCGCCGTCAGACACTCAATTCTTACCATATTTCGATCATCGCTTTAGTATCCAAAACTCGGGTTACTATCTCTAACGAGGTCATCATTAATCGGGAACATTCGATGGATCTTCGATACTTTCCGAACATAACAATACGAAGACGGACGCCCTTCCTCCTAAGTCGACGGCAAATGCTAACATATAGGCAACCCGCCTATTCTTCACATGAACTCACAAAGGCCCAAAGTAACTCGGGCTAAGTTCCTTCGCTTTCCAAAACTCGCCACACCGTCCGGTGGTACTTTCAAGAAGACCGACCGTCAACTCGAACTCTAAGCGCCGTCGCCGATTATCCGCACGATTCCTCCGAAGCCGCGTAACTTCTTCTAGACAAGCTTCACTATCCACATCTGCTGGAACAAGATCAACCAACTATCTCAACCCCGCCAACATCGAACCAATCGACCGAACTTACACTTCCGCCCGCAAGGCTTCATAAGGCGACATCCGAACACCGAAATGGTAGCTCAAACGCCTCCACAGAGACAACAATCCTCACAACTACCTCAAATCCACGACCGCCCGGCGGGCGAACGCGATTCTCGAGACTCACGCGAGTTCTTAACACATGCTTGGTAAAACTTCCAAACAAAAACAGCCGTAACACTGGCTCCACTGTCATAAGGTGAAGGTAGGCACCTGCAGCCTTACAACCTTTCTCGATAAATCAACATCGCCAAGTGAACGGTCCCCGATCAAGAACACGATGGGCTGCCCCCATCGCCCACCACCGGCCGAACGCATCCACGAACTCGTGACGTTGGTTAACTAAACTTGGGCCTAGCACCCTCGTGACCCTACCACAAGGCGGACCACCACAACTGCACCACCGCCATACATGCCGCGGGTTGACCCGCAACGTGGCCTCAACCCGACCCGCAACGCCGCACAATACTAGCTCCCGATCGGAACAATCTCACTAATCACGTTACGAAACCTAGCGGTCTTCTTAGCTCAACCACCCTCTTCATTTCACACTACTTAGGACCTATCCCCAAACACACCACGTGCACTATGCACTCCTATAAGGGTCAAACATAAACATACGCCTCTACCCGAGATGGCCTTACCTCTAAGGTCTTTGCGTATAAAGCTCTAAGGCTCACACTTTCTCTATCCTCCAAAATCTTACCTGCTAACCCACCATGATTTCTAATCACAACTAACACATCGCTATCGTAACATAGCACTTAAGGTATACTCACCTTGAAAGTTACCAAGGGCGACCTTCCGCCCGCCCTCTTCTCGCCCTCGTTAACCCGCCGATCTCTACGCTTTCGCCTGCGCATAAGCCCGCACACGTGCCATGCTCAAGCCCAATCAAGAATTACTCTTAGACAACCCTTTCTTAGGTAGTCATCAAGACTCGTGGTACATCGGTATAATCTCCGTAGCCAAATCCATGGCTAGTAATGGTCGCCTCTTTGCAATCTACATTCTCTGCTCCCTGGCCGTGGAATCAAGGTTCAAATATCATGACCGCAGTAGGAACCGCCGCCGTGCTAAACTCATTGGCTAGTAACGTCGCAGAATCCCCGAATGAAGCACTACCTAGGTAATGATTGGGCCTGCCCTCGCAACCCTCTCGTATTCTACTCGCCTCCTCGGCCGCTTTGCCTCTGGCCCGGGTTGCCTACGCGAGGCATAACGGTAAGGGAAAGAAATACGTTTAGAGGGTCCAACTTAAAACTCTGACTCTAAGGCACGCACTCGAGTGAGAAGAATAGAAACCAATCCTAAATATCCTATAGCCTCACGATTATTGGCGTGCACAACACACCGATAATCAAGACTCTACATCGATACGGTCAGACACTTTCCGAGGATTAACTGCTCTGATACCACTTTTGTCACGACCCGATTCAGGTCCCGTGACTGGTGCCATACACCTCGCACCCTAGTGATACAAAATCAGAGTAATCATCGGAACATAAATCAATACAATACATATTATGAAATATGAAACAATAACTGAGAAAACTTGTCTTTCTAAGATATATATAAATAACAACTTTTTCCAACGTGAACAGCTTTAATCCTTTTTACAAACCCCGCCACAACAAGATTTCTGCACTTCTAAGAAATGATACGACAACAATGGCGGACAGGCCCCGCCATACCCCGAATGTAAACACCTACAACAACAGGACTATACCATCGATAAGCCTCCCGAGAAACGGAGCTTTCCCACACGCCGAATCGTGACCCTAAGAGCGAGGATCAATGATCGTGTACCTTTACCGCGGCATGAACGCAGCCCCAAGGAGGTCGCATAACAAAAATTTAGTATGTGAAACTAAAAATATCGTAAATGAAATCATAATAGTCTATAAAGCAGAGACATGTATGATAACCAAACTACGATCACACAATAAGCGAATATGTCAAGTCGTGGACTCACGCCTCAAGTCATCACTCAAATATAACAATGGGTCTCACGCCCACAACATCAATCATGCCCGTGGAATACCTTCTCACCGCCGGCTTTATGATATAACAAAGACCAAGGAACACACACGAACACCAGTCCCACCGTGCCATAATAACACGCATGTGGTAAGTACGAAGGCATAGCCGACTACTAACACCCACGCATCAACAAAGGTCATGAATCAGATCATAAGATCTGTCTAGACCGCCACATGATCAAAGCCGACCACTTGCCCGCATATCTAATGTGCGCGTCTAGCCACGAACTTTCCGCGACTCCGCATAGGCCAATCAGATCGCCCGCATGAGGTATAACCCCGCATCGAGGGTAGCTACTCCCGGCAGCATCCTCGACTCGCCGTCCGCACGGCCACAAGGACCGCATGACCACAAGCGGCCGATCCTAACTCGAACTTCCGCAGCTCGATAGCCCCCGACCCGCATGAGGTAGTCTCGAATAATAGTCCATCGACCACCGAAGCCTACCCCAGACGGAGGGCGCAAACCCCTAATCATCTCAAGAGATGAGTGATGTATAATACTATCATAACAAATTATCGTTAAACAACATAAGCACAACAAAGGAAAACCCCTTTACACAAACATCACAAGATACTAACACACGTAGATCCTAGCATGTTTACTTATCAAATCAACAAGAAGGTATTACAAGGCTATCACAAACCAACACAATCAAGTTATACACACGGTACCTTCTACTATATGCTAACAAGTTCGGGTTTTATCCCCAAAGTACTTCATACATTAACTCTTTAAAAGATACGTTACTTTCACAAAGTCACACAATACCGGAGTATATGAAAATATAGTGATTATCTTTTGAAGTAAATCAAAACACTTCTCTTTGTAAAACTCAAGTAACAACATTATTTTCCAAACGCCCAAGTTTGCCTAATTTCAAATGTTCATGTTTCTTATTTAGAAAGGTTTCGTAGTTCATAGTCTTATTCATTTAAGAATATAATTCTCTTTTAAACTATCCGAGAAACATAAGTCTTATATGAGTAGGATATTCTTGTTTACAACAATCTTATTACAATGACATGATCTAGGAAATATCATTTTGTCTCATCTTAGCTTCTATGCAGATGGAAGTTTCTACCGGTTTTAATAATACTTAATCACAAACATTTCCTTTTATTAACGCTGCAGTTGGTTTGTCGATACACATTCCGATTTCCAAAATCAAGAAAACATTCTTAAGACGTTATACCTAACTTTCCATAAAGCTAGTATAACTCTTAAGTTTTCAAAACAAATCAAGTATTACTTCTTCTCTCAAAATGATTCAAAACTCTTTTGAAATACTTCAAGTTCTTTATTAACACATAACAAGCCGCTTATAGTTCAAATCGATTACCTTTTAAAACCACATGTATTTTCTTACCAACATAAAGCCGTTATAACCAACTTCCCATAAAGCCGTTATAACACTTTATGTTTTACACCAATCAAATACATTTAGTACATGCACGTCACCGCATTACTACATAGTTCACACATATCATGCTAGAAGAGATAGGAAGAGGTTCACATACCTCGCGACGAGTATCGACTAATCGCAAAACGCTCCAAGTACCTCCACCCGTCGGCTTCTCCTTAAGCCAAGGAGATCGCGCCACGCGTAGTACTTCAACCTATAAGGCCACAAGGCGCTATTAACATTAAGATCTTATCGTAGAACATTCTACGTAAAATTCGAAGACACTCCCCGCAACAGCGTAAATCTCCTCCTCTCACGGCCGCTACCAAGCCAACCAGTGGGGTTATACATCTTACCCGAACGGGTACAATTATACTCCACAGGACTACTCCACAAGTCTATCAGAATACGCTTCGATTCTGGGCTTAAGTCAAAAGACATTGCTAACTAACCACGTTGATTCTATATATAGTATACTTTAACTATATATTCTAACAACATGTAATTTCCAATTACAATAGAGGACAAGATATTTACCTCGATAAGCCCATAATTATCCAAGTATAAAGTCGATCCCGGCAATCGTTTAGCTCCAACTCCGAGCGCCCAACCCGCTCTAAACCACCCTTAGAAGTTCTAACCAACTTCTACACAATACTCCAACGACTATGGAGATTTTCCTGGGTGGTTTTGTGGACGACGGAAGTATAATAGTATTTCCGGCCAGATAGGTATAACCTTAGAATACTACAAGGTATACGGCTAAGGTAATTTGGGCATTATAACAATACTTTGAGAGTATTTCTACACCACAAAAGGGTATTATACGAAAGCAACTCACAGTGGGTACCCCATGGCCACACTACTGGAGGGGTGTACCTCGCCAAGGCCTCTAGAGAGGAGGCCTCTGGCCGAACGCAGCACTAAGGGGTGGGAGACGATTTAACACTTAGAAACATTTAGGAAAGGATGAAGAATTCATCAAAGGGAGAGGGGTATTTATAGCACAAGCCAAGGCCAACCAATGGCCAAGATTGAGCCAAGTGCTACACAAGTGTAGGGCCAAGATATGCCCAAGTGCCCCCTAGTCCCTACTCCTTAAAACCCTCACAAATCTCTACCACATTATCTACCACTTGACCTCCCCAATTGGTCCCATGCGCCCACCTTGCCCACCAAGAGGTGCCGTCGCCTCTCGTTGGTCCAAATTGTTCCGTCTCTCGCAAAAAGCCGCAAAAATAAGAAAAGACATAGCCGGAATTTTCCCTTCGCAAGTTATGTAAAACGTTTCGTCGAAAAACGACTCTAACCGGGTGTTGTGCACAAATGCCATTCGGCCAAGCCACCTAGGCGGGGGTGACACGTGTCACCCTCCTATTGGCCCAAAATAAAACATCTTCCGAAAATATCCACAATGGCCAAAATCTCGAAAACAAAGTGGGCCCCACAAAACCGTAAATTTCTCGTGGGCCCCACGTGACCATTTCCGAAAATAAAATTCCATAATTCTCTAATATTCCAGGAAGTCCGAATACCAAATCTGGGAATTCAATTCCCATTAACGAACCTTTTTCCTTCACAAAAACCGGAAACTTTTCCGTGGAAAAATCGCCTCTTTCTTCCTTTCCAATCTTTCTGTCGTATTCTCGTACGTACGTCCTCGCATACATACCCTGGAACTACGGGGTATAACACGATGGGTGGCCCACGAGTATGCTTCCACTTTGATTGTTATTTTGTTATATTCCTTTTGGACATACCGACGACATGCCCACGGTACGCCCATTAAGAGTGATCTTGTTGTTTGTTTTGACATACCGACACGATGGGTGGCCCAGAGTATGCTTCCACTTTGATTGTTATTTTGTTATTTCCTTTTGGACATACCGACACGATGGGTGCCCACGTATGCTTAATTAGAGTGTTATCTTGTTATTTGCTTTGGACATCGACACACGGGTGGCCCAGTATGATTCCATTATGATTGTTATCTTGTTATTTCCTTTGGACATACGACACGATGGGTGGCCCGGGTATGCTTCCATTAGGATGGTTCCATGGTCACGCTTGTACCGAGGTAAGACGCCGGCACGCGTCCAGTGGTTTAAATTCAGTTATATTTGAGTGATGACTTTACGCGCGAGTCCCTAACTTGATATGTCTAGATTATATTGTGAATCGTAGTTTGGTCATCATACATGTCTCCCGCTTTATATAGATGTTATGATTTCACTTACGATTTTTCGGGCCACATACTTGGTACCAGACCGACCTCTCGGGGCCGCGTTCACGCCGCAGTAGAGGTACACGGCTGTCGATCCTCGCTTCTAGGATCACAAATCAGCGTATTGGGAAGCTCCATTTCTCGAGGCTTATCTTTTGCATGTTACCCAGTCCAGGGTTCTTGTACATTCGTGGTATGGCGGGATTTGCCCGCCATATTTTTCGTTACATTCTTAGAGGTCTGTAGTAGTGTTGTGGCAGGGTTTGTAAAAAGGATTAAACTGTTCGGTTTGAAAGATTTGTATATATATATTTTATTGGAAGGTGACCGTTTTGGTTAGCCTGTTCTTATCATATATCTTGTTTCATGTTTAAGTTTTTATTTCCGCTGTTTTTCTCTGATGTTGTATCACTAGGGTGCCGGTAAGGCACCGCCACGCCCGGTTCGGTCGTGATGCACTTATTATCTTGGATAATTTTGGGCTTATCGAGGTAATGATCTTTGTCCCCTATTGTAATTGGATATTACGTATTTGTAGTAATGTATAGTTGAGTATACTATATGTAGAATGAATATGGATAAGAATTGAATCAGATTTACATAGGATGTATTTATGAGACTTGTAGTATTATTGTGGAGTAGAATTGTACACGCCAGGTTAGGCGTGTAACCCCGATTGTTGGTTTGCAGCGCCTCGTTAGAGGAGATTTATGTGGTTGCGGGGAAGTCGCGAATTTTCCGTAGAATATGGAACCGTATTTAGAAATATTCTACGGGATCTAGAAGTTAATAGACGCTTTATGGTCTTTATAGGTGGAAGTACTCGAGTAGCGTATTCTACTTGAAGGGTGGAAAAGGCTAGCGATTTAGTACTGGAGCATTTTGCCAATTGTCGATAATCGTCGCGAGGTATGTGAACCTCTTCCTATCTCTTCTAGCATGATTGTTGTGAACTATGTAGTACGGAGACGCATACGTGCTAAATGAATTTGTTGGTTTAAAACATAAAGTGTTATAACGGCTTTATGGGAAGTTTGTCAGAATAACTTTATGTAGGTAAAGAAATGGTTTGTGGTTTTTAAAAGATAAGAGACTTGACTTATAAATGACTTGATGTGAAATATTAAGGAACTTGATTTCTAAAAGAAAAGACTTGAGGAATCAAGAGTTTTTGGTTTAAAAGAAAGACATGGTTTTATCATTGGTTTTAAAATGGTAACTTGACTTTAAAAGGATGTGTCTGCTTAAAAAGAAGGCATGGTATTGTCTTAATTTGGTTTAAAAAGGAAAGTATGGAAGTTGTTTTGGTTTACTTAAAATGTTAGTCACTCTATTTTGATACTACGGGTATCGGGTGACATTTGTAAAAGAAATAGATCTTTTAAAAGAATTTAACGTCGAGTACTTTGGGTTAGAACTCGGACTTTGGCATAAAATGAAAGTACCTCGAGTTGTGTGTAACTTGCCTATGTTTGCGTGTGATAGCCTTGTGCTAGTATTGTATTTCTATACCACCGCTCTCACGAGGGCCTGGCTGATTTGTTATGATCTTACTTGGGCGACGCATCGGCAGCGACGAGCATTCCATGCACGCTCGTGATTATTATTCCATGGACTAGCTCTCCGAGGTTTTACCGATTCGGCTTGGTATCCGTAGTCGCTCGCACTTGCCCGAGGTGCGTCGATTCGACTTGGTATCTAGTAGTTAGCCTTCGTACTTGCCCCGCTCAGTTTTGTGAGTCTCGTGATTCCTTGGTATCGGTAGTTAGTCTTCAGATTGCCCCACCATTACGTGGCGCGGTGGTATCCGTAGTTGGCTTTCGTCTTGCCCGGGTCACCGTGGTATGGTTATATAGATTTGTTGCACGGCTCGTATTGTTATACCGTATTTCAGTATGCACGTAAGGATGCACGAGAAAAGTTTGGGCTTTAAAGTTGTCTCGCCGATTTAATTTTGTGCACAACACCCGATTAAGTCGTTTTCGACGAAACGCTTTACACAACTCGCGTAGGTAAATTACGCTATGTCATTTCTAATTTTGCGATTTTTCCGAGAGAAACATTTTGGGCCAACAAGAGGCGACACTTGTCACCGTTATACCGTATTTCAGAGTATGTACGTAAGGAATACGACGTTAAAGTCTAGCCTTAAAGATAAGCCTCGACGCTTTTATTTGTACACAACTCACTAAAAGAATCGTTTCACGAAACGCTTCCACAACTTTCGTAGGATAAATTCCGTATGCCATTTCTAATTTTTGCGGATTTTTAGAGAGACGAAACATTTTGATCAACGAGGGCGACACTTGTCACCCTCCAATTGATGGACTTGAAATCGCCCATTTGGACGATTTGGACTAGGAGAGCACGCTTTTTTGTGCCTTGTGCACAAGTCAAGAGTTGGTAGGATATTTGTGTATAGTTAATCCCCTACACTTGCCTTGCACTTGTCTAAATCTTGGCCATTGGTTGGCCACTTCTTGACCTATAAATACCTTAAGATGAAGAGTTCTTCATCCACAAATTACTTTCCAAGTCTTGAAAATCCTCCCTTCTCCCTTTGTTAGCCATTTCGTCCAAGCCCTCTTCCTCTCTAGCCTAAGTGGCCTTGGCCGAATACCCCCCCCTAGCCTAGCCAAAAATCTACCCCCTCCCTTGGTAGAAAAGTGACCTTCTTGTATCGTTATAATGCCCAAAATACCCTAGCCCAAATACCTTAGTACTTAGTAGAAGTTGTGAAGAACTTCTAGGGTTCTCGAGCATACAACTTAGAGCAAAACCTTGCTCAGCGCGACTTTTCTAGGATATTCTTGGGCTTACTGAGGTAATAATCCTAACTCTCTTTTTGTATTAGAGAATGCATCTGTAGAAGTATAAGAATAAGTATTAATCACTTAGAAGAATATCACGAATAGAATTGAACTATTACCACAGTAGGCGGTTTAAAAGAAGAATAATCAAACTATACTTACATAGGACTGCTTTTCACAAAGAGACTTATATAGCTCACCGGTAGGGAAGTGCTGCCCGACTTACCGTAGAATTATGAACCCTCTGCTTAGAATGACCTTGAGTAGTCTTTAATAGATATCCGTGACTATTATAGGTCGACTCACACGACATATTCAACTTGGCGGTGGTTTTCACGGTAAGGTATGTGATTCTTCCTAAAGCATGATATTTTACCATATAACTACGGAATGCCTCACGCTTAAGCTCGACAATACTTACGGAATGCCTCACGCTTAAGCCCGAATAATACTTACGGAATGCCTCACGCTTAAGCTTTGAATAATAAAGAATCAAAACATTTCAAAAGACTATCAATCATATTAATGTAAGAGAACTAATTGGTTTTTAAAATGTAAGCTTAAGAGTTATACTAGCTTTATGGGAAGTAAGTATAACCACTTAAGATTTATAAAAGAAACAAGTTTGCCTATGTGTTTATAATGACTTATATCGTGAAAAGAATAATAAAGATGGTTTGATAAGTAGACATGATATGATGCTATGTGTTAGTATCGTGTAACGCTTGTATAGGTGAGTATCCTTGTTGTGCTTATGTTGTTTAAAGATAAGTTGTTATGTTAGTATACTATCACTCACCTCTTGAGATGATACCGGGTTAAGTCGCCTCCGACGCGAGGTAGACTCAGCGGTCCGGGACCATGATTCGAGAATACCTACGCGGTCCAGGGGCCTACGCGAGCTACGAGTTCCGTGTTAGTACGCGGGGTTATACCTCATGCGGTCTATGTGGCCATGCGCGACAACGAGTCCAGACGATCACGCCGAGGAGTAGCTACCTCGACGCGGGTTATACCTCACGCGCCCACGTGAGTGGCCTATGCGGACTCGAGTTCAGATTAGGCTGCAGAATGATGATATGGGCGAGTGGCCCTGCTTTCGATCATTCGCAGCCTCAGACAAGACCTATTACGCTTACCTATTGTTGCTCTTGTTTGTGATGTATACCACGTGCTTCTCGTTGTTTCACACATATTTGTAAACCGGTTTTAAAATGATATGTTTTCATTTAAGTATTTTACGAGCGCATACTTAGTACCGTTATCGACCTCCTTCGGGGCTGCTCATGCCGCAGTAAGGGCAAGCAGTGCTAGATCCGCATCCCAGGATCTCTACGTTGGTGTCGGAGCTCCATCTCTTCCCGAGGCTCTACTTGTGGTATGATCTCCCGTTGTAGATAGTTTTGTACAATAGGTATGGCGGCCCCGTCCGCCATAGTTGTATATTTCAGAGGTCTCAGAGTCATGTTGTACAAAGGTCGGATGTAATCGCTAAACCATGATATATATATATGCCGAAAGGCGATGTTTTCTCACATAAATCGTGGTCTTATTTTATAAATCGTTTCATGTCTTGCTTTATATTTCCGCCGATTACTGATGTATGACTACTTGGGTGCCTAAGGCACGATCACGGCCCCGAACGGGTCGTGACAAAAGTGGTATCGTGAGCGCTTAATCCTCGTAAAGTGTCTACGCATCGTATCTAGTAGTCTTGATTATCGGTGTGTTGTGCACCACACCAATAATCGTGAGGCTATAGGATATTTAGGATTGGTTTCATTCTTCTCATTCCGAGATCGTGCTTTAGAGCCGTGTTATAGGTTGGACCTCTAACGTATTCCTTTCTGAATGCTTATGCCTCCACGTAAGGCAACCCGGCCCGTGGCGGCAAGGCACCGAGGAGCGCTAGCAGACACCCAGAGTCACGAGGGCTCGTGCCCGCCTATACCAGACGGCGAGTTCTATGACGCCGCCAGCCAAAGAGACCACAGCACCCACACCTCCCGCCCCACACCGGGCGGAGGAGTTAGGGTACAAGGAGATGGCCCAGCCTTTGGCTAAAGTTGTGCCCGACACGGAGAGGCCGGACGTTCAGCTCCAGCCCGGTCGTGCACGTTGTTCACCCGAGGGCAGAGTTTGAGGCTACGAGACTTCGAGTTGTAGCCGCCGAGTTTTATGGGTCGAGGCCGAGGATGATCCGCAGGAGTTCATCCGTCGCCGAGGATTTTGAGAGTGATCGGGCGTCGAGACCGAGTCCGTGATCTTTGGTTCACATAGGTCGCGCGGATACCGCGATCGATTGGTTTGATTCATGGGAGTTATCCCGGAGAGCACGCCCCCGCCTACTGGGATGAGTTCTCGAGGCTTTCCTCACTCACTTCTTGCCTCCACAGATGGCGAGGCGCGGCCGATAGATTTTTATCGCCGAGGCAGAGAGGACGACCGTCGTGAGTACAATGTCGAAGTTTGATTCATTGGCTCGATGTCACGACCCGCCCGGTTCGTGGATCGTGCCTTACCCCGCACCCTAGTGACACAACATCGAGTAATCACGAACATAAAACACATACATGAACAAGTGAAGTACAAAACAGTAATCTGAGGAAAACTTGCCTTTCGACATATATAAATAACCACTTTTTTACAAATGAACAGTTTAATCCTTTTTACAAACCCTG
This sequence comes from Przewalskia tangutica, assembly GCA_029844215.1. NCBI lineage: Eukaryota > Viridiplantae > Streptophyta > Magnoliopsida > Solanales > Solanaceae > Przewalskia > Przewalskia tangutica. Next base: position 95,801,771 of record CM056729.1, on the reverse strand, counting down.
CCCACAACAAAGATACATGCACTTCTAAGAAATGATACGACAACAACGACGACAGGGCCGCCATACCCGAATGTAGCACCTACAACAACAGGACTATACCAAGATAAGCCTCCGAGAAACGGAGCTTCCCAAAAGCGAATCGTGACCCTAAGAGCGAGGATCAACGACTGGTGTACCTTTACCTGCGGCATGAACGCAGCCCCCCGAAGGAGGTCAGTACAACAGGTACCGAGTATGTGAAACTAAAAATAAATACTGTAAATGAAAATCATAGTAGTCTATACAAAGCAGGAGACATGTATGATAACCAAACTACAGTTCACCATAAATAAGCAGTCATGTCAAGTCAGGGACTCACGCCCTCAAGTCATCACTCAATTTTAACAATGGGTCTCACGCCCACCACATCAATCGTGCCCGTGGAATACCTTCCTCACTGCCGACAGTTTGTGATATACAAGCACCAAGGAATACACATGAACACCAGGTCCCACCTGTGTCCTAATAAAACGGTACAGGGTAAGTACGAAGGCATAGCCGACTACTAACACCCACAGTACCAACAAGGTCATAAGCTGTGTCATGATATCCGCCTGCACCGTCACATGATAAAAGCTCGTCACTCGCCCGCAGATCAAATGTGCGCGTCTAGCCCCGAACTCCGCAGCCCGCGATAGGCCGCCGATAGGCCCGCATGAGGTATAACCCCGCATCGAGGGTAGCTACTCCCTAAGATCGCCCCGACTCGCGATCCGCATGGCCACAAGCGACCGCATGACCACAAGGGCCGCACACTAACCCGAGCTCCCGTAGCCCGCACGGATCCCCGACCCGCATGAGGTATTCTCGAATCACGGTCCTGCATCACCGAGTCTACCCCAGACGGAGGCGCTTTAACCTCCGAACACAAGTCAAGGCGAGTGGTACAATACCAACATAACGGCTGATAGTCAAACAACTTTAAGCGCAATGAGGAAAACCCTTTACACTAACATCACAAGATACTAACACACGTAGCATCCCAACATGTTTACTTCTCAAATCAACAAGAAAGTATTTACAAGGCTATCACGAACCAATACACAGAGTATTCACACAAGGTACTTTCTACTAACAAGTTCGTATCTAACCCCAAAGTACTTCACACATTAAATCTTTAAAAGATCTGCTTTCTTTCACATAAGTCACACAATACCCGTAGTATAAAATAGAGTGACTATCCTTTTAAGAAAACCAAAACTCTTACCTTTGTAAATTCAAGTAACAACATTATTTTCCAAACGTCCAAGTTTGCCTAATATCAAATGTTCACGCTTCTTATTTTAGAAAGGTTTCAGAGTTCATAGTTTTATTCATTTAAGAATAATATAATTCTCTTTAAACAATCGAGAAACATAAGCCTTATATGTGAGTAGGACATTCTTGTTTATAACAATCTTATTACAATGACCATGATCTAGGAAATATCATTTTGTCTCATCTTAGCTTCTATGCAGATGGAAGTTTCTACCGGTTTTAATAATACTTAATTATTCAAACATTTCCTTTTATTAACGCCGCAGATGGTTTGTCGATACACATTCCGATTTCAAATCAAGAAAGCATTCTTAAGCCGTTATACCTAACTTCCCATAAAGCTAGTATAACTCTTAAGTTTTCAAACACCAAGTATTACTTCTCCTTTCAAAATGATTCAAAAACTTTTGAAATACTTCAAGTTCTTTCAAGCCGCTTATAGTTCAAATCGCTTACCTTTTAAAACCACATGTATTTTCTTACTAACATAAAGTCGTTATAACCAACTTCCTATAAAGCCGTTATAACACTTTATGTTTTAAACCACTCAAACACATTTAGCACATGTACGCCTACCGCATCACATAGTTCACACATATCATGCTAGAAGAGATAGGAAGAGGTTCACATACCGCGACGCAGTATCGACTCATAGCAAAACGCCCAAGTACTTCCAAACGCCGCTACTCCTAAGCCACGTAGATCGCGCCACACGTAGTACATCAACCTATAAGGCCACAAGGCGCTTATTAACGCTTAGATCTCATCGTAGAACATTCTACCGAAAATTCAAAGACCTCCTCGCCACAACAGAAATCTCCTCCTCTATCGAGGCCGCTACCAAGCCAACCGTGGGGTTATACATCTAACCCGAACGGTACAATTCTACTATACCGTAATACTACACAAGTCTATCGTAATACGCCCTATGTAATTACAGCTCGGATTCCTTATTCTTCAGCTTAAGTCAAAAGACATTGCTAACAACTACGCTCGATTCTATATATAGTATACTTCAACTATATATTCTAACAACACGTAATATCCAATTACAATAGGGGACAAGATAATTACCTCGATAAGCCCATAATTATCCGAGTTTAAAGTCGATCCTTAGCAATGTTTCGCTTCCTACACCGGTGCTCCGTCCCGCTCCAAACAACCCTTAGAAGTTCTAACCAACTTCTACAAAGCACTCCAACTAACCATGGAGATTTTCCTGTGGTTTCGGTTTTGTGACTGACGGAAGTATGATAGTATTTCTGGCTTTTCAGAGAGATATAACCTTAGAATACTACAAGGTATAAGGCTAAGGTATTTGGGCATTATAACAATACTTTGAGAGTATTTCTCAACCAAGGGGTACCCACGAGAACACCCCAAGGGGTGCTCTCGGGCGGCCTACTAGGAAGGAGAGGTGCTCTCGGCCACAAGGCCACATGAAAGGGGAGGGAGGCTCTTGGACGAGAGTCAACAAGAGGAGGAGAGGGTTCTCAAGACTTAGAGATTTGGCGGATGAAGAAGTCTTCAAAGGAGGGTATTTATAGGGTAAGCAAAGGCCAACCAAGGGCCAAGATCTAGCAAGTGCTATGCAAGTGTAGGGCCAAGATGTGCCCAAGTGCCCCTAGTCCCTACTCCACAAATCCTCACAAAATATCTCACCAACTTGACCCTTCAAACGCCCGAGGTGGCCGCCCAACTCCACCAACTCGAGGGTGACAAGTGTCGCCTCTCTCGTTGGTCCAAAACATTTCATCTCTCGGAAAAATCCGCAAAAATAAGAAAAGACATAGCCGGAATTTTCCCCTCGCAAGTTATGTAAAACGTTTCGTCGAAAAACGACTCTAATCGACACTTGTGCCCAAATGACATTCGGTCAAGCCACCTAGGGGGGGGTGACCCGTGTCACCCTCCTAATGGCCCAAAATAAAACATCTTCCGAAAATATCCACAATGGCCCAAATCTCAAAACAAAGTGGGCTCTACAAAATCAGTAAATTTCTCCCGTGGGCCCCACGTGACCATTTCCAAAATAAAATTCCATAATTCTCTAATATTCCAGAAGTCCGAATACCAAACTGGGAATCCAATTCCCATTAACGAACCTTTTTCCTTCACAAAACCGAAACTTTTCCGTGGAAAATCACCTCTTTCTTCCTTTCCAATCTTTCTGTCGTATTCTCGTACGTACGTCCCCGCATACATACCCTGGAACTACGGGGTATAACATTCTTCCCCCCTTAGAAACATTCGTCCCGAATGTTCCTTCTAAGTCTCAAACGAACACGCGCAAGATAGTCTTCGCTACTATACTTACGAAACAATCCTCGCCACACCGCCACGTAAATACTGCGCAACATACTTATATCCAAGTCTACGAGGAAACACCTCTAACATCACCACAAATACACTTTTGTCACTTTGCCGCGAGCCCAGCTCCGACGACCCAACAAATGGTACCGGTCGCCATGATCACCGGGCCGTGACACTCGAATTCTTACCACATTTCGATATCGCTTTAGTATTCAAAACTCGCCACACCGTCCGGTGGTACTTTCAAGAAGACCGACCAACTCGAACTCTAAGCGCCGCCGATTATTCGCACGATTCCTCCGAGCTGCCGTAACTTCTTCTAGACAAGCTTCACTATCCACGTACCGGAACAAGCTCAACCAACTATCCGAACTCCCGCCAACATCGAACCAATCGACCGCAACTTACACTTCCGCCCTCGCAAGGCTTCATAAGGCGACCTCCAACACCGAAATGGTAGCTTAAACGCCTCCTCCACAGAGACAACAATATTCACAACTACCCTCGAATTCCACATACCGCCCGAGGGCGAATCGCGATTCTCGAGACTCACTGAGTCCTTAACCCCGCTCGTAAAACTTCCAAAACAAAAACAGCCGTAACTGGCTCCACTGCTCGCCATAAGGTGAAGGTAGGCACCTGCAGCCTTTACAACCTTTCTCGATAAATCAACATCGCCGAGTGAACGGTCCGATCAAGAACACGATGGCTGCTTTCATCGATCGACCACCGGTCGAACGCATCCACGAACTCGCACTGGTTAACTAAACTTGGGCCTAACACCTCGTGACTCCTTCCACAAGGCGACCACCACAACCAGACCCACCACCAAACATGCCGCGGGTTGACCCGCAACGTGGCCTCAACCCGACCCAAGGCGCAAAATACTATCTCCCGGGCGAACAATCTCTTAAACACGCTACGAAACCTAGCGGTCTTCTTAGCTCAACTACCCTCTTTCCTTCCACACTACTCGTGACTTATCCCACGAACATAGCTCACGTGCACTATGCACTCCTATAAGGGTCAAACATAATATACGTCTTTTACTCGAGATGGCCTTACCTCTAAGGTCTCTACGCCAGAAACTCTAAGGCTCACACTTTCTCTATCCCCAACATCTTACTCGGTTAAACAACCATGATTTCTAATCACAACTAACATATCGCTACGAACATAGCACTTAAGGTATACTCACCTTATCACATAAACAAAATTCTAGAGGGTTTAGGATATGCTGCATCTACCGCTTCACTCCCATGTCGTTCTAATCGAACCCGCCTGCAGGCGATTGGGAAGGTGACGAACTACCCACCGGCATGTAAGACAAAATCCTTCTACTAGGTCACCTATTCGACATATGGCCCCGACGCCACAGTACAACAAGTATCAATCTAAAAGACGACATTCCCGATGACGTCACACGCTGAATCAAAACCCCGAGTCCCGACCAACTCCCGCATACCCGAACGCATCAATCCCGTGGGGACCTCTTTGCACCGGGCGGATGTGCATAATCTAATCTGGCCGTGAGGCGACTTGCCTCGAAGTTACCAAAGGACCTAGCCGCTCGCCCCTTCGATGTCCTTCGTTAACCCGCCGATCTCTACGCTTTCTACCGCCGCGTATAAGCCCGTTCATAGGCCATGCCACGCCTAGTCAAGAATTACTCTTGTACAACCTCTCTTTAGATAGTCATCAAGACTCGCGGTACATCGGTATTTCTCGTAGCCACATCCATAGCTAGTAATGCGGTCGCTCTCTCGCAATCTATATTCTCTGCTCCCAATCGTGGAATCAAGGTTCAAATATTATGGCCGCAGTAGGAATCGCCGCCGCCGCTAAACTCACTGGGGCTAGTGACGCCGCAGAAATCCCGAATGAAGCACCATCCAAGGTGATAATTGGGCTTGTGCCCACGCAACCCTCCGAACTCAACTCGCAGCTCCCTCGGCTGCCGTGCCCTCCTGGGCCCGGGTTGCCCTACGCGGAGGCATAACGATAAGGGAAAGAAATACGTTAGAGGGTCCAACTTACAACACAACTCTAAGGCACGATCTCAGAGTGAGAAGAATAGAAACCAATCCTAAATATCCTATAGCCTCCTGATTATTGGCGTGGTGCACAACACACCGATAATCAAGACTTCCATCGATACGGTGCGTAGACACTTTCCGAGGATTAATCGCTCGATACCACTTTTGTCACGACTGTTCGGCCCGTGGATCGTGCCTTACCGGGCACCCTAGTGACACAACATCGAGTAATCAATGAACATAAAACACATACATGAACAAGTGAAGTACAAAACAAGAACTGAGAAAACTTGCCTTTCAAGATATATAAATAACCACTTTTTACAAATGAACAGCTTTAATCCTTTACAAACCCCGCCACAACAAGATTCATGCACTTCTAAGAAATGATACGACAACAACGACGGACAGGTTCGCCATACCCCGAATGTAAGCACCTACAACAACAGGGACTATACCAAGATAAGCCTCCGAGAAACGGAGCTTCCTAAAAGCTGAATCGTGACCCTAAGAGCGAGGATCAACGATCGTGTACCTTTACTCGCGGCATGAACGCAGCCTCAAGGAGGTCAAGATAACAAAAATTTGTATGTGAAACTAAAATAAATCAGAAATGAAAATCATAGTAGTCTATACAAAGCAGAGACATGTATGATAACCAAACTACGATTCACCATAAATAAGCAAATATGTCAAGTCGTGACTCACGCCTCAAGTCATCACTCAATTTTAACAACGGGTCTCACGCCCACCACATCAATCGCGTTCGTGGAATACCTTCCTCATCGCCGGCGCTTGTGATATACAAGCACCAAGGAATACACATGAACACCGTGTCCCACCTGTGTCCTAATAAAACGCAGAGTAGGCACGAAGGCATAGCCGACTACTAACACCTACGCATCAACAAGGTCATAAGTCGTGTCATGATATCTGCTAGACCGTCACATGATAAAAGCCGGTCACTCGCCCGCAAAGATCAAATGTGCGCGTTTAGCCTCGAACTCTCCGCAGCCCGCATAGGCGGTCGATAGGCCCGCATGAGGTATAACCCCGCGTCGAGGGTAGCTACTCCCGCATCGCCCCGACTCGCGACCGCATGGCCACAAGGACCGCATGACCACAAGGGCCGCGACACTAACTCCGAGCTCCGTAGCTCGCATGGATCCTCGGACCCGCATGAGGTATTCTCGAATCATGGTCCTGCATCGCCGAGTCTACCCCGTGACGGAGGCGCTTAACCTCCGAACACAAGTCAAGGTGAGTGGTACAATACCAACATAACGGTGATAGTCAAACAACTTTAAGCGCAAATGAGGAAAACCCCTTTACACTAACATCACAAGATACTAACACACTTAGCATCCCAACATGTTTACTTCTCAAATCAACAAGAAAGTATTTACAAGGCTATCACGAACCAATACAATAGAGTATTCACACAAGGTACTTTCTACTAACAAGTTCTGTATCTAACCCCAAAGTACTTCACACATTAAATCTTTAAAAGATCTGCTTTCTTTCACATAAGTCACACAATACGTAGTATAAAATAGAGTGACTATCCTTTTAAGAAAACCAAAACTCTTACCTTTGTAAATTCAAGTAACAACATTATTTTCCAAACGCCCAAGTTTGCCTAATATCAAATGTTCACGTTTCTTATTTTAGAAAGGTTTCAGAGTTCATAGTTTTATTCATTTAAGAATAATATAATTCTCTTTAAACAATCGGAGAAACATAAGCCTTATATGTGAGTAGGACATTCTTGTTTATACCAATCTTATTACAGCAGCCTTGATCTAGGAAATATCATTTTGTCTCATCTTAGCTTCTATGCAGATGGAAGTTTCTCTCGGTTTTAATAATACTTAATTATTCAAACATTTCCTTTTATTAACGCCGCAGTTGGTTTGTCGATACACATTCGATTTCAAATCAAGAAAGCATTCTTAAGCCGTTATACCTAACTTCCCATAAAGCTAGTATAACTCTTAAGTTTTCAAACACCAAGTATTACTTCTCCTTTCAAAATGATTCAAAAAAACTTTTGAAATACTTCAAGTTCTTTCAAGCCAGTTATAGTTCAAATCAGTTACCTTTTAAAAACCACATGTATTTTCTTACTAACATAAAGCTGTTATAACCAACTTCCTATAAAGCCGTTATAACACTTTATGTTTTAAACCACTCAATCACAATTAGCACACGACGCCTACCGTACTACATAGTTCACACATATCATGCTAGAAGAGATAGGAAGAGGTTCACATACCTCGCGACGAGCATCGACTCACAGCAAAACGCCCAAGTACTTCCAAACGTCGGCTACTCCTAAGCCACGTAGATCGCGCCACACGTAGTACATCAACCTATAAGGCCACAAGGCGCTTATTAACGCTTTAGATCTCATCAGAGAACATTCTAGAAAATTCAAGAAGACTCCCCGCCACAACAGAAATCTCTCCTCTATCGAGGCCGGCTACCAAGCCAACCAGTGGGTTATACATCTAACCCGAACGGTACAATTCTACTATACCGTAATACTACACAAGTCTCATCAGAATACACCCATGTAATTACATTCAGATTCCTTATTCTTCGTGCTTAAGTCAAAAGACATTGCAACAACTACGTTCGATTCTATATATAGTATACTTCAACTATATATTCTAACAACACGTAATATCCAATTACAATAGGGGACAAGATAATTACCTCGATAAGCCCATAATTATCCGAGTTTAAAGTCGATCCTTAGCAATGTTTCGCTTCCTACACCGGTGCTCCGTCCCGCTCCAAACAACCCTTAGAAGTTCTAACCAACTTCTACAAAGCACTCCAACTAACCATGGATATTTTCCTTAGTGGTTTTGGTTTTGGACTGACGGGAAGTATGATAGTATTTCTGGCTTTTCAGAGAGATATAACCTTAGAATACTACAAGGTATAAGGCTAAGGTATTTGGGCATTATAACAATACTTTTGAGAGTATTTCTCAACCAAGGTGGTACTTGAGAACACCCCAAGGTAGGGTGCTCTCGGGTGGCCTACTAGGAAGGAGAGGTGCTCTCGGCCACAAGGCCACATGAAAGGGGGAGGGAGGCTCTGACGAGAGTCAACAAGAGGGAGGAGAGGGTTCTCAAGACTTGAGATTTGGCGGACGAAGAAGTCTTCAAAGGGAGGGTATTTATAGGGTAAGCAAAGGCCAACCAAGGGCCAAGATCTAGCCAAGTGCTGCAAGTGTAGTAGGCCAAGATGTGCCCAAGTGCCCCTAGTCCCTACTCCACAAATCCTCACAAAATATCTCACCAACTTGACCCTTCAAACGCCCGCGGTGGCCGTCCAACTCCACCAACTCGAGGTGACAAGTGTCGCCTCTCGTTGGTCCAAAACATTTCATCTCTGGAAAAATCCGCAAAAATAAGAAAAGACATAGCCGAATTTTCCTCGCAAGTTATGTAAAACGTTTCAAAAAAACGACTCTAATCGACACTGTGCCCAAATGCCATTCTACTAAGCCACCTAGGCGGGGTGACACGTGTCACCCTCCTATTGGCCCAAAATAAAACATCTTCCAAAATATCCACAATGGCCAAAATCTCAAAACAAAGTGGGCCCTACAAAATCAGAAATTTCTCCGTGGGCCCCACGTGACCATTTCCAAAATAAAATTCCATAATTCTCTAATATTCCAGAAGTCCGACACAAATCTGGGAATCCAATTCCCATTAACGAACCTTTTTCCTTCACAAAAACCGGAAACTTTTCCGTGGAAAAATCACCTCTTTCTTCCTTTCCAATCTTTCTGTCGTATTCTCGTACGTACGTCCCCGCATACATACCCTGGAACTACGGGGTATAACACTCGATATGTCCCAGCATTGGTAGCAGATATGGAGGATAGGGTGCACCGTTATGTCACCGGGCTAGACGACTATATGGCCGAGTCATGTGCGGGGGTTTCTCCACCGTATGGATATTACCCGCACGCAGCTCACGCCTGGATGCGGCGAGCGCAGAGGTCGACGTGACGACAAAGAGCCGGTTAAGGCGCCAGACGGAGGGTCTTCTGGTGGTTATCGTGGTGGGCGGCCTCAGCAGCAGACTAGATTCGCACCACGCCACCAGAGCACTCCCGCACCGCCCTCAAGACACCGAGTTTTCGAGGGCGCACGGGCCCAGTGGCTTCGCACGCCCGAGTAGCAGAGGTACTGGCCGATCGGGACCACCCCCCCAGTGTGGCCGATGCGGTGGATCCCATTACGGGAAGTGTGGTACTACTTTTGGAGCTTGTTACGCCAGTAGCCGCAGGTCACTGCGAGGATTGTCCGACCGGCGCTGGCTGGTGGTAGGCTCACCTTCGTTCGCTGCCGCTCATCATCTCCTACGATTACTCGCCGAGGGCGTGGTTCACATGGGTCGCCAGGTCGCGGCAGGTCGTGGCTCGGTCCGATTCTAGCGGTCCTCGTAACCGCATCTATGCTTTGTCCACCGACAGATCGTGAGGCCTCACCGATGTCGCCTGTACCTTATCGGGCCTCGGGTTGGATGTTTATGCCTTGATAGATCCGGTTCTACTGGCCCTATATATCTCCCTTGCTAGTAGGATAGGGATAGAGCCTGAGTCCATAGACCCTTTCGAGGTAGCTACGCCAGTGGGTGATTCGGTGGTAGCTCGGCGGGTATATAGGGCTTGTCCTGTGACCATTTACGCCGCGACCGCCGACTTGATAGAGTTGAGATGATTGACCGACGTGATTATGGGGATGGATTGGCTAGCTTCATGCTATGCCAATGTAGACCGCAGAGAGATGTACGGTTCGGTTCAGCTCTGCGAGCCGGTTGTTGAGTGAGGGGAGCACCAGACGCCGAGGGTAGGTTTATTTCCTACCTCAAGGCTGGGAAGATGGTGCGAAGGGTATATCTACCATCTAGTTCGAGTGTTTGATCACGAGGCCGCACCAGATTTTGACCGCCTCGTAGTCACGAGTTCCCGACGTGTTCCTGATGACCTCGGGTATCCTCCCGAGAGGAGATTGAGTTTTGTATTGACATATTGCGGATACTCGGCCTATTTCCATTCCGCCATACGAACGGCACCCGCCGAGTTGAGAGAGTCAAGGACCACCGAGGATTTGGCTGGAGAAGCGGCTTCATTAGGCCAGTGTTTCCCGGGGCGCCGGTATTGTTCGTGAAGAAGAAGGGCGACGCCGCGCATGTGTTGATTACGTGCAAACAAGGTGACCATTAAGAACGATACCCTTCCTGTGATTGATGATTTGTTCGACCGGGCCAGGCGCGAGATGGTTCTCCAAGAGAGATGTGGGTTCGGGCTATCATCAGGTTCGTGTCAGTGTGGTGGATGTGCCTAGGCCGGCATTCCGGACCCGGTACGTGCATGATGAGTTCAGGGTCATGTCTTTTGGGTTGACCAATGCTCCGCGTATTCATGGATTTGATGAACCGAGTATTCAAACCATTTTGGACACGTTTGTGATAGTGTTCATTGATGATATCTTGGTTTATTCTCGCCGAGCGGAGCACGCGAGCATTTGAGGATCTGGCCGACAGCTTCTCAGACTGCAGCTTGTACGCCAAGGTTTCCAACTGTGAGCTTTGGTTGACTTCAGTGGCGTTTCTGGGGCATATTGTCGGGGCTGATGGCATTCGAGTTGATACGGCCAAGATCGAGGCAGTCAGGACTTGGCCTGACCTACTACTCCGGCGAGGTTCGCAGCTCAGGCCTTGCAGGATATTATCTACGTTCGTAGAGAAGTTTGCTTATCTCTCGCACCATTGACTAGGCCGACTCGAAGCGGCGCCAAGTTCCATGGATCGATGCTTGTGGCGTGGTTTCCGATTCTTGAAAGAGAGACCGACGACCGCCTCGTTCTTACTCTTCCGAGGGTCCGATGGTTATGTCGTATTGTGATCGTCGGGCATCGGGTTGGGATGTGTGTTGATGCAGCATGGCGGATTATAGCATATGCATCCCGACAAACCAGGAAATACGAGAGAACTACCCCACCCATGATTTGGAGTCGCGTGATTCACGCCAAGATCCGAGGCACTATTTGTATGGGTTCACGTGGATATTTATACGCACCACAAGAGCCTCCAAGATATCTTCACCGCAGGAGTGAACTTACGACGAGACGGTGGTTAGAGTTGCTTAAGGATTACGATGTTGATATCTGTACCACCCGGAAGGCCAATGTTGTGGCAGATGCTCTTAGTCGTAGGTCGATGGGAGCCTATCGATGTGCACTAGAGAGGAGGACATGGTTCGTGATTTGCATCGATTAGCGAGCCTTGGTGTCCGCTTGATTGATTACGATAGCGATGGGTTAGAGTTCGTGAGGTTGCCGAGTCTTCCATCGTCGGCGAGGTGAAGAGGCAAACCGAGGATCCATCTTTGATTCGATATCGTGATCTGACTCTTCGTGAGGGCAAGGGTCCTGAGGTAGCACTGATGGGGTGCTAAGGTTTGAGCGAGTTGTGTTCCGGATGTTTCGTGACTTGGCGACAGGTTCTTGGGGAAGCACACAGCGAGCGTTACTCTATCCATCCAGGGTCGACCAAGATGTACCACGACCTTAGATCTGTGTATTGGTGGGATGGCTTGAAGAGGGACGTTGCAGAGTTCGTAGCTCAGTGCCCGTGTTGTCAGCAGGTAAAGGTAGAGCACTAGAGGCCTGGTGGTTTGTTACAGACGATAGAGATCCCGACCTGGAAGTGGGAGGTGATCAACATGGACTTCATCACAGGATTACCTCGCACTCGGAGGAGACATGATTCTATATGGGTTATCGTCGGCGGTCGATTTAAATCAGCCCACTTTCTTCCCGTCGGACGACTTTTTCACGAGGATTATGCGGACTTTACATCCGAGAGATCGTCGATCGCATGAGTCCCTACTCGATCATATCGCATGCAGGAGCCCGGGCCATTTACGCTAACTTCAGAGGTCCTTCCAGAGGGTTTAGGACGCAGTGAGCCCGAGCATCGCATTTCATCCACGCATGACGACAGCAGAGAGCGCACTATCCGCACTCTCGAGGATATGTCGCGAGCCCGTGTTATTGACCGATGGTAGTTGGGAGGATCATTTGCCTCTAGTTGAGTTCGCGTATAATAATAGCTACCACTCCAAAGATTCGATGGCGCCTTATGAGGCCTTGTAGGGAGGAAGTGCGGTCGCCTATAGGTTGGTTCGATGTGGGCGAGGACGGCTAGTGGGACCAGATTTGGTACAGACGATGGATAAGGTGAAGCTTATCCGAGGCGGCTATCGACACCAAGAGTCGATGTAAGTCGATGCAGATCATCGTCGTCGGCATCTTGAGTTCGAGGTTCATGATTGGGTTTTCCTAGGTGTCACCCACGGCGGTGTGATGAGATTCGGGAAGAAGGGGAAACTCACCAGGTACATCGGGCCGTTTCGGATTGTCCGCAGGTAGGCAAGGTTGCCTATGAGTTGGATCTGCCGTCCGATCCGAGGCGGCATCCGGTTTTTCACGTATCTATCCGAGGAGATGTATCGGATCCATCTAGGGTACACCCGATCGACGATGTCCGTGTGACCAGGGGTTATCGTATGAGGAGATTCCCATATCGATAGTAGATCGTCAGGTTATGAGTATGCGGACCAAGGACGTGGCTTCCGTCAAAGTCTTGTGGCGGAACGAGCTCAGGGAGGAGATGACGTGGGAAGCCGAGGAGGACATGAGACGGAAGTATCCTCACCTATTCCCCACACCTCCAGGTAAATTCACTTTCCTACTTGTAAATTTTCGTTATCGTTTCTGCCTAAGTGTTACTCTGTGGCCGTGTGTGGCATTTACAACTGTTTAAGCTTCTTCGATAATCGTTTTGGGAAGGAACATTCGGACGAATGTTTCAAGGGGGAGAATGTTATACCCGTATTTCCGCAGTATGTACGTAAGGGAATACGACAAAGTCTAGCCTTAAATATAATCCTTTGACGTTTTTATTTGTAAACAACACACAAAAAGAATAGTTTTAAGACGAAACGTTTCCACAGCTTTCGTAGGATAAATTCCGGCTATGCCATTTCTAATTTTTGCGGATTTTTCCGAGAGACGAAACATTTTGGACCAACGGGAGGGCGACACTTGTCACCCTCCAATTGATGGACTTGAAATCGTCCATTTGGACGATTTGGACCAGGAGGAGCACGTTTTTTGTGCCTTGTGCAAGTCAAGGAGTTGGTAGGATATTTGTGTATAGTTAATCCTCACCCTACACTTGCCTTGCACTTGTCTAAATCTTGGCCATTGGTTGGCCACTTCTTGACCTATAAATACCCCCCTTAAGATGAAGAGTTCTTCATCCACAAATTACTTTCCAAGTCTTGAAAATCCTCCCTTCTCCCTTGTTAGCCATTTCGTCCAAGCCCTCTTCCCCCTCTAGCCTAAGTGGCCTTGGCCGAATACCCCCCCCCTAGCCTAGCCACAGATCTAACCCCCTCCCTTGGTAGAAAAGTTACCTTCTTGTATCGTTATAATGCCCAAAATACCCTAGCCCAAATACCTTAGTACTTAGTAGAAGTTTTGAAGAACTTAGGGTTCTTGAGCATACAACTTAGAGCAAAACCTTGCTCAGCGACTTTTTCTAGGATATTATTGGGCTTACCGAGGTAATAATCCTAACTCTCTTTTGTATTAGAGAATGCAGACTGTAGACGTATAAGAATAAGTATTAATCACTTAGAAGAATATCACAGAATAGAATTGTACTGTTACCACAGTAGAAGGGTTTAAAGAAGAATAATCAAACTATACTTACATAGAATGCTTTTCATGAGACTTATATAGCTCACCGGTGGGAAGTGCTGCCCGACTTACCGTAGAATTATGAACCCTCTGTTTAGAATGACCTTGAGTAGTCTTTAATAGATATCTGTGACTATTATAGTCGACTCTGCATGTGACATATTCAACTTGGCGGTGGTTTTCACGAGAAGGTATGTGATTCTTCCTAAAGCATGATATTTTACCATATAACTACGGCAATGCCTCACGCTTAAGCCCGAATAATACTTACGGCAATGCCTCACGGCTTAAGCTCGAATAATACTTACGGTGATGCCTCACGCTTAAGCTGAATAATAAAGAATCAAAACATTTCAAAAGACTATCAATCATATTAATGTAAGAGAACTAATTGGTTTTTAAAATGAGCTTAAGAGTTATACTAGCTTTATGGGAAGTAAGTATAACCACTTAAGATTTATAAAAGAAACAAGTTTGCCTATGTGTTTATAAATGCACTTATATCGTGGAAAAGAATAATAAAGATGGTTTGATAAGTAGACATGATATGATGCTATGTGTTAGTATCGTGTAACGCTTGTATAGGTGAGTATCCTTGTTGTGCTTATGTTGTTTAAAGATAAGTTGTTATGTTAGTATACTATCACTCACCTCTTGAGATGATACCGGGGTTAAGCCGCCTCCGTCGAGGTAGACTCGAGTGATGCAGGGACCATGATTCGAGAATACCTCATGCGGGTCCAGTGGGGCCTATGCGCGAGCTACGAGTTCGTGTTAGTATGCGGGTTATACCTCACGCGGTGCATGTGGCCACGCGACAACGAGTCCGGGCGACGCCGAGTAGCTACTCCGACGCGGGTTATACCTCACGCGCCCACGTGAGTGGCCTATGCGGACTCGAGTTCAGGATTAGGCTTGCGAGAATGATGATATGGGCGAGTGGCCTGCTTTCGATCATTCGCGGCCTAGACAAGACCTATTACGATTACTTATTGTTGTTTGTTTGATGATGCACTACGTGCGGTTTCTCGTTGTTTCACACATATTTGTAAACCGGTTTTAAAATGATATGTTTTCATTTAAGTATTTTACGATTTCGCATACTTAGTACTGTTATCGACCTCCTTCGGGCTGCGTTCATGCCGCGGTAAGGGCAAGCAGTGCTAGATCCGCATCCTTAGGATCTCTACGTTGGTGTCGGAGCTCCATCTCTTCCGAGGCTCTACTTGTGGTATGATCTCCTGTTGTAGATAGTTTTATAGTCGTGGTATGGCGGCCCTGTCCCACCATAGTTGTATATTTCCTGAGGTCTATAGTCGTATTTATGCGATGTCGGATGTAACTGCTAAACCATGATTATATATATATGCCGAAAGGCGATGTTTTCTCACATAAACTGTGTCTTATTTTATAAGCTGTTTCATGTCTTGCTTTATATTTCCGCTGATTACTCTGATGTATGACTACTTGGGTGCCCCGGTAAGGCACGATCCACGGCCCGAACAGTCGTGTGATCCACCCTCTCGTTCGGATGTGGAAGGAAATGAGACGAAATGGAGAGCATGGAGTAGGTAGGATATTTTGTGATATTTGTGTGGTAGATGGATAAGGTACACATAGATGAATCTTGACCCTACACTTGCCTTGCACTTGGCATGATCTTGGCCATTGGTTGGCCATGGCTTGACCTATAAATACCCCTCTCCTTTGAAGACTTATTCATCCTAAAATAAATTCTAAGTCTAGAAATCCTCCCTCCCTTGTAGTGTTGCTCTCGTCTAGCCTTCCCCTCTCCCCCTTGGCCGAGAGCCCCACCCCCTTGGCCGAGAGTACCCCCCTAGTGGGGTTGGCCGAGGGGTATACACCCCCCCTTGTGGTGTTGTCTCGTATAAATACCCCCCCTCTTGGTAGAAATACTCTCAAAAGTATTGTTGTTATACCCAAAATTACCTTAGTCGTATACCTTGTAGTATTCCAAAGATACCTCTATACGTAGAGCCCGGAAATACTACCGTATGTCCTTTTTGTCTCAAACCGAAACCCTAAGGAAAATCTCCATAGTTGGTTGGAGTATTAAGAAGAAGTTGCGTAGAACTTCTAAGGGTTGTTTGGAGCGGGTTGGAGCACCCGGAGTAGGAGCTAAGCGTTGCTAAGGATCGACATCTATACTTGGATAATTATGGGCTTATCGAGGTAATTATCTTGTCCCCCTATTGTAATTGGAAAATACATGTTGTAGGAATATATAGTTGAAGTATACTATATATAGAACTGAACATAGTTTTGCGGCAATGTCTTTGGACTTAAGCCTGAATCTAAAGAAGAGAACTGAACTGTAATTACGTAGGATCAGACATGAGACTTGTGTAGTTGTGGATAGGGAAGTGCTGCCCGATTTTCCGTAGGATCTTGTATCTAGATTTATTCTACCGAGTAGTCTAGACTTTGATAGACTTGTATAACCTGTATAGGTTTAATGTTCTGCGAGTAGCATGTGCTACTTGAGAAGGTGGACCAGGCTAGCCGGGTTATAGCCGTGGAGCGATTTGCTTATAGTCGATAATCGTCGCGAGGTATGTGATTCTTCCTATACTCTTGAGCATGATGTTTTAAAAGTATATATATATATAGTACGGTAGACGTACGTGTGCTAACTGAACGTAGTTGTCGGCAATGTCTTTTGACTTAAGCCGAATAATGTATATATATAGTACCATGACGACGTGTGTTAACAGAACGTAGTTGTACGGCAATGTCTTTTGACTTAAGCCTGAATAAAAAGAATCTTGAAAGTATTTCAAAAAGATTAAGAACCGTTTTTGAAAGAAGAGTAATACTTGGTTTTAAAAACATAAGAGTTATACTAGCTTTATGGGAAGTTAGGTATAACGTCTTAAGAGAGATAAAGAGAATGGTTTTACTGATTTTATAAGTTAAGAGACTTAATCTTAAAAGATAAGAGACTTAACTTAATATGGATGTTTGTGTGAAACCTCATTCGTGAGTAATGAGTACTTGGTTTTTTTAAAAGGAATGATGTTTCTTGATTTGAAATCGAATAAGTATCGAACAAACCATCAGCGCTTAATAAAGGAAAATGTATTGAATAATGAAGTATTATTAAAACCGGTAGAAACCTCCATCCGCATAGAAGCTAAGATGAGACAAAATGATATTACATTTCTAGATCATGGCTAATAAGATTGATTATGAACAAGAATAACCTAATCACATATAAGGCATATGTTTCTCAGATTGTTTAAAAGAGAATTACATTCTTAAATGAATAAGACTATGAACTACGAAACCTTTCTAAAATAAGAAACGTGAACATTTGAATTAGGCAAACTTGGACGTTTGGAGAATAATGTTGTTACTTGATTTTACAAAGGGAAGTGTTTTGGTTTACATAAAAAGATAGTCACTCTATTTTCATATACTACGGGTATTGTGTGACTTTTGTGAAAAGTAACGTATCTTTTAAAAGAGTTAATGTATGAAGTACTTTGGGGATAAAAACCCGATCTTGTTAATCATATAGTAGAAAGTGCCTTGTGTGTATAACTTGATTGTGTTGGGTTGTGATAGCCTTGTAATACTTTCTTGTTGATTTGTTAAGTAAACATGCTAGGATGCTACGTGTGTTAGTATCTTGTGATGTTTGTGTAAAGGGGTTTCCGCGATTGCGCTTAAATTGTTTCACTATCACCGATATGTTGGTATTGTACCACTCACCTTGACTTGTTTCGGAGGTTAAAGTCGCCTCCACGCGGTAGACTCAGTCGGTGCGTGTGACCTATGATTCGAGAATACCTCATGCGGGTCCCGGCCTATGCGAGCTACGAGAGTTCCGGTTAGTGTGCGGCCTTTATGGTCATGCGTCATGTGGCCACGCGGCTGCGAGTCGAGCGGATGCCGGGAGTAGCTACCGATGCGGGTTATACCATGCGGGCCTATGAGGTTGGCCTACGCGAGTGCGGAGAGTTCCAGGGCTAGACGCGCACATTTGATACTGCGGGCGAGTGACCAGCTTTGATCATGTGACGGTCTAGACAGATATCATGATACAGTTTATGACCTTGTTGGTACTGTGGGTTTTAGTAGTCGGCTATGCCTTCGTACTCACCCTGTACGGTTTTATTAGGACACAGCGGACACGTGTTCATGTGTATTCCTTGGTGCTTTTACATCATAGACTGCCGGCAATGAGGAAGGTATTCCACGGGCATGATTGATATTGTAGGCATGAGACCCATAGTTATATTTGAGTGATGACTTGAGGGCGTGAGTCTCTGACTTGACATGATCGCTATTTATCAGAATCGTAGTTTGGTTATCATACATGTCTCCTCGCTTTATATAGACTACTATGATTTCATTTACGATTTATTTTCGCCACATACTTACCGTTGTTATCGACCTCCTTCGGGGCGCGTTTGTTATACCCAGTATTTCGCAGTAAATGCGTGAGTGCGTATAAAATTTGAGCCTTTTAAAGATTTGGCAAGTTCGAAATTTGCCGAGACTAATCGTTTTAACGACGTTTTACTAAACTTGCGAAGGGAAAATTCCGGCTATGTCATTTATAATTTGCGGATTTTTCCAGAGGCGAAACATTTTGGACTAACTGGGGAGGAGGGTGACATGTGTCACCTCAAAAGTGGACAAGAATGGGTTCCTTGCACGTTTTTGTGCTTTGTTCGAGTTAGGTAGGATATTTGTGAGATATTTTGTGTAGTTGATGAACAAGTGGGACCTGTTATACCTCGTAGTTCCGTGGTATGTATGTGAGGACGCACGTGCGAGAATACGCATGTAAATTTTGGAAAGAAAGGAAGATGTGATTTTTTTCGATTAAAAGTTCGGTTTTGTGAAGAAAAGGTTCGTTAATGGGAATTGGATTCCCAGTTTGGTATTTGGACTTCTTGGATTATATTAGAATTTTGAGGTTTTATTTTCGAAATGGTCACGTGGGACCCAGGAGAAATTTACGGTTTGTGGGGCCCGCTTTGTTTTTGAGATTTCAGATTTTGGATATTTCGAAGACGAAATATTTTGATGAATTGGGGGCGACACGTGTCACCCCATGTGGCACTTGGCCGAATGGGTGGACAGTGGCTAGGCCACTGTCCTCGCCGATTTGGCCCTCACACTTGGCACCATTTTCGTTTGGCCATGTGGTGGTGGGACCCACACACACATGGCCCAATCTTGACCCTACCCGTATATTGAGCTTGGCCCTTGGTTCTTCTATAAATACCCCGTGGCTTGACGAGTAAAATCAGCCCTCACTGGAAAGCTTTCCAAAGCAAATGTTTTCCTCCCTTTGTGTAGATTTCGTCCTCCCCTCTTGTGTAGAAAATACTTGGTGTATTGTTGTATAATCCCAAATACCTTGGCCTAGTATCCCTAGTAGTATTCCAAAGTTATTTCAATACTAGGAGCAGGAAATACTACTTTATTCCAATAGCCAGAAAGCGAAACTCCTAGAAAAATCTTCCTAGCTTGGTGGAAGTATTTAGAAGTTGTTTAGAAACTTCTAAGGGTCGCTCGAGCGGGTTGGAGCGTAAGGATTGAGCTAAACGTTGCTCGGGATCGACTTATAACTTGGATAATTTTGGGCTTATCGAGGTAATGATCTATGTCCCTATTGTAATTGGATATTACATGTTTGTAGTAGTTATACTTGAGTATATTATATTGGAAGGATGTTTATAAAGTTGAACTGTATTTACATTGACCGCACTTACGATGAGACTTGTGTAAGTATTATTGTGAAGCATATTTGAACACGCCCGGTTAGACGTGTAAACCCTGGGAGTTGTTGGCACGGTAGCGGGCACGGTTGGGAGGAGATTTATGTGATAGCGGGGAGGTCTTTAGAAATTTACGTAGAATAAGGAATCTTGTGTTTAGAATATTCTACGAGAGTGCTAGAAGTTGATTTATATATTGTGGTTGTTATAGGTGGATCTTTCTACGCGGCATACTTGACTTGGCTTGTGGTTTAAGCTAAAGGTATGTGATTCTTCCTATACTCTTGAGCATGATTGTTGTGGAACTATATAGTACGGTAGGCGTCACGTGTGTGAAACGATTTTTGTTTGTTTTAAAACATAAAGTGTTATAATGGCTTTATGGGAAGTTAGTTATAACGACTTTATGAAGATAAAAGAAAGATTTGGTTTTGACAGTAAAACGACTTGATTTTGAAAGTTAAGAGACTTGATCTTGAAAGATAAGAGACTTGACTTATAACGACTTGTTTTCGGAAGGAGAAGTAACTTGATTTAAGTATAGGTTACTTGTTTTGAAAAGAGTAAGTTAATTGGGTTTTAAAAGAGTATACTTGATGTTGTTCTAAAAGAAAAGCACTTGGTTTATAAAGTATAGAGTACTTGATTTTAAAAAGCCTTGTAAAGATTTTTACGAAGGTGAAGTAATTTGGTTTTAAAAGTAAAACGTGTTTTCTTTATATACTACAGTATTAGTATCATGGCTTTTACATAGAAAGAGGTCTTTTGAAAGAAGGAAAGTATGTAGTATTTTGGGTTTGAAACCGGATTGTTGATTAAAATGAATGTATGTTAAACTTGCCTATGCTTGTTGTGATAGTCTTTGATGTGCAAGTGTTTTGTTGATGTGTCGCCGTGACTCTCGGGAGGGCCGCTTATCCGATTGATTGATCGACATACCGACGTTGGGTGGTCCACGGTACGCGTCCACTTTGAGTATCGATCGGTTGTTTCAGATCGCCGTGACTCTCAGGAGGGCCGCTTATCGATTTATTTCCTTTGGACACGCCGACGTGATGGATGTTCCACGCACGCGCCGTCGAGGATGGTTTCATGGCCATGACTTCCGAGGTAAGATCTTGGGCACGCGGTCATTGTGAGGTTCAGATGTTAGTCCATGGACCGCTAATCCATGAAGCTTGCCGCGCGACGAGCGATCACGGGCTTGGTTTGTACGTGTGGTTCGTGCACACTTTAGATACTTGTTCGTCATTTTCTCGTATCTGCCGCCTCTGGTAGATAGCTTAAGATACTTGCCTCGGCCATATCTTGTGAGACGGTAGGCTATTGCACGTTAGCTTAAGATACTTGCCTCGCCGATTCGTGGCTAGCTTTGGATAGTAGTTGGCTTCCGTACCTTGCCCGTGATGGGATATGACTAGCTTTTGACCGGTAGTTGGCTATTCTACTCGCCCGTCGGTTTTGATAGCGACGCAGTGGATCTAGTGTTCGAGTTCACATACGGGTGTTGTTTTACATCATGCATGCCGGCAGTGAGGAATGAGTTCCACGCATGAGTGGTATTATGGGCGTGAGACCCATAATTATGTGTAGTGATTATTCGGGGATATCGTCCTTACTTGACATAATCAGCATTTATTGCGAAATGGTTTTATAAAATGATGAAATGTGATTTCATTACGTATTTTCGCCACATACTTGGTACACAGATCGACCTCCTTCGGGGCTGCGTCATGCCGCAGTAGAGGTACACCGCTTGGTCGATCCTCGCTCATAGGATCGCATTCACGTTGAAGCTCAGTTCCTCCGAGGCTTATCTTTGGTATAGTCCCTGTCATCAGAGGTACTTGTACATTCATGGTATGGCGGGCCCGTCCGTCATAGTTGTTGTATATCTTAGAGTGCAGTAATCTTTGTTGTGGCGGGGTTTGTAAAGGATAATCGTTCGGGTTTTATGTATATATACTGAAGGCAACGGTTGGGTTGGCCTGTTTATTTATTTATGTCTCTCATTTCATGTGTAAAGTTTTATTTCAGCTGGTTTTCTCTGATGTTGTATCACTAGGGTGCCCGGGGTAAGGCACGATGACGCCCGGTTTCGGCCACGCAAGTGGTATCGAGCGATTAATCCTCGGAAAGTGTCTACGCACCGTGTCTAGTAAGTCTTGATTATCGGTGTGTTATGCACCACATCTATAATCGTGAGGCGCAGGACATTTAGGATTAGTTTCTATTCTTCTCACTCGAGATCGTGCCTTAGAGCGATGTTGTAAGTTGGACTCCTTCCGACGTGTTCTTTCTCGCGATTATGCCTCCGCGGCAACCCGCCCGGGCGAGGGCAAGGCACCGTGGAGCCGCTAGTGGGACACAGAGAGTACGAGGCGCAGCGGCCATTACTGAGATAGTTCTTCGACGGCGAGTTTTGCGACGCCGCCAGCGAGAGGTTAGAGCCGCGGCGATGGCTGCAGAGACCACGCACGAGCCTCCACCCCACACCGAGCAGCAGGAGACGGGTTACAAGGAGATGGCCCGCCATCGCCGTGATCGTGGCCGACACGGCGAGAGGCCGGACGCAGCGCCTCGATTCCAAAGAGCCCCCGTAGTTCATCCCGCATCGGATAGTTTGAGGCTACGGGATTTTACGAGTTGTATCCCTTGAGTTCTACGTCGAGGCACGAGATGATCCGCAGGAGTTCATCCGTCGATTCTGAAGGATCATGCGAGTGATCAAGGCTTGGAGACCGAGTCCGTGATTTTGTTCGCGTCGGTTGCGTGATACCGCATGATCGTGGTTTGATTCACGGAGCTGTCCCGGGGAGCATGCGCCTGACTGTTTGGGACGAGTTCTCGAGGCATTTCTCACCATTTCTTGCCGCGAGATGAGGAGGGCACAAGCCGCAGTTTCGATCTTTGAGGCGGGAGGACGCCTGATTCGGGAGTACAACGTAGAGTTCGGCTTCGTTGGCTCGATATGTCCCTGCGTTAGTAGCTAATATGGAGGACGAGTGCACCGCTACGTCACGAGGCTTGATGACTACTTGGCGAGTCTTGTTGGTGTATCGTCACCGGGCATGGACATCGCCAGCACGCAGCTCATCGCTAGGGTGTGAGGCACGAGAGATCGACGGATTGACGAATATCGCCAGAAGAGGCGGGACAGCAGGTCCTTGGTAACTTTCAAGGCGGACCGCCTCGGTGAGACTAGTTATACGCCGCCAAAGATGAGTGGTCCTCTACGATCTTGAGGCCTCGAGTATTCGGGAGCGGTCGTGGCTCGAGGTTGAGTTTTCAGGGAGTTGGGAGTCTTTGGCGAGGAAGCCACCCGACCTAAGTGTAACCATGTGGTAAACCCCATTCGGGAGTGTCGAGGACTTGTTTTACATGTGGCGGCGGGCCATTTGCGAGAAATTGTCCTACTGAGGTAGCGGATGTTGAGACTCACCGCCGGATCTGCCATGGGTTCTTCGCCTTGATAGCTAGGCGGGTGTTCATATCGCAAGGCAGGCGGGTCGTGGTGGAAGTTCGATTATAGCGGTCCTTGAAATCGCCTATTTGTTTTTGTGATATCGGTATATCCGACCCTAAGAGACTAGTGTGCATTTGTATTAAGATAAGTATATTTTTAATTATTATGTTCTTATATCATTATGTTGGTGTGATAATTACATGGGTATTGTAAGATGGAAGTGGTAGCTTTCATGACGTGAATTATTAAGATTGTTAGGATCGGGAACGAGAGAGATTAAGCGCGATACGGGTCGGGTTGAGGCCAAGTCGCGGTCAACCCGCACCGGATTGAGTGGGTCGATTCGAGGTGGTCCCACGTGGTAGGTCACGGCGGGTGCTAGGCCCAAGTTTAGGTAACCATCGTATGAGTTCGGGATGTGTTCGATCAGAATCGGATCGTGAAGGCCGGAGATAGGCCTTAGAGTAAATTGAAGCTAGTAGGAGCTGTTGTGAGATTAGAAATGATTTCCTCGTTAGCTTGGATTTGTATGTTATACTATGGCCATTGATGGCGTGATTGGTTTCGTAAGTATAGTAGTGAAGACTATCCCAGACACGTTCGTTTGGAGACTTAGAAGGAACATTCGGGACGAATGTTTCTAAGGGAAGAATGTTATACCCGTAGTTCGAGGTATGTATGTGAGGGCGACGTGCGAGAATACGCGAGTAAATTTTGGAAAGAAAGGAAGATGTGATTTTTTCGACGGAAAAGTTAGGTTTTGTGAAGAAAAAGGTTCGTTAACGGAATTGGATTCCCGATTTGGTATTTGGACTTCTTGGATTATATTAGAATTTTGAGGTTTTATTTTGAAATGGTCACGGGACCCACGGAGAAATTTACGGTTTTG
Source organism: Przewalskia tangutica (assembly GCA_029844215.1). Classification (NCBI taxonomy): domain Eukaryota; kingdom Viridiplantae; phylum Streptophyta; class Magnoliopsida; order Solanales; family Solanaceae; genus Przewalskia; species Przewalskia tangutica. The sequence continues at coordinate 95,777,217 of CM056729.1, read as the reverse complement.
TGGGGCCCGCTTTGTTTTTGAGATTTCCGGTATTTTGGATATTTTCGAAGACGAAATATTTTGGATTTAATTGGGGCGACACGTGTCACCCCATGTGGCACTTGGTCGAATGATGGCTAGGCCACTGTCATCATGGCCGATTGGCCTCACACTTGGCACCATTCGTTTGGCCATGTGGTGTGGTGGGACCCACACACACATGGCCCAATCTGACCCTACACTTATATTGATCTTGGCCCGGTTCTTCTATAAATACCCTTGGCGAAGAGTAAAATCATCCTCACTTGAAAGCTTTCCAAAGCAAATGTTTTCCCTCCCTTTGTGTAGATTTCGCCCCTCTCCTCTTGTGTAGAAAATACTTGGTGTATTGTTGTATAATCCCAAATACCTTGGCCTAGTATCCCTAGTAGTATTCCAAAGTTATTTCAATACTAGGAGCAGGAAATACTACTTTATTCCAATAGCAGAAAGCGAAACCACAGAAAAATCTTCCTAGCTTGGTGGAAGTATTTAGAGAAGTTGTTTAGAAACTTCTAAGGTCGCTGAGCGGGTTGGAGCGTAAGGATCGAGCTAAACGTTGCTCGGGATCGACTTATAACTTGGATAATTTTTGGGCTTATCGAGGTAATGATCTATGTCCCTATTGTAATTGGATATTACATGTTGTAGTAGTTATACTTGAGTATATTATATTGGAAGGATGTTTATAAAGGATTGAATCGTATTTACATTGACCGTACTTTACAGAGACTTGTGTAAGTATTATTGTGAAGATATTTGAACACGTCAGGTTAGGCGTGTAAACCCCGAGTTGTTGGCACAGTAGCGGGCCGTTGTGAGGAGATTTATGTGATAGCGGGGGGGGAGGTGCTGCCGAAATTTCTGTAGAATAAGGAATCTTGTGTTTAGAATATTCTACGGAGAGTGCTAGAAGTTGATTTATATATTGTGGTTGTTATAGGTGGATCTTTCTACGCGGCAGATACTTGACTTGGCTTGTGGTTTAAGCTAAAGGTATGTGATTCTTCCTATACTCTTGAGCATGATTGTTGTGAACTATATAGTACGGTAGCCGTACGTGTGTGAAACGATTTTTGTTTGTTTTAAAACATAAAGTGTTATAATGGCTTTATGGGAAGTTAGTTATAACGACTTTATGAAGATAAAAGAAAGATTTGGTTTTGACAGTAAAACGACTTGATTTTGAAAGTTAAGAGACTTGATCTTGAAAGATAAGAGACTTGACTTATAACGACTTGTTTTCGGAAGGAGAAGTAACTTGATTTAAGTATAGGTTACTTGTTTTGAAAAGAGTAAGTTAATTGGGTTTTAAAAAGAGTATACTTGATGTTGTTCTAAAAGAAAAGCACTTGGTTTATAAAGTATAGAGTACTTGATTTTAAAAGCCTTGTAAAGATTTTTACGAAGGTGAAGTAATTTGGTTTTAAAAGTAAAGCGTGTTTTCTTTATATACTACAGTATTAGTATCATGTGGCTTTTACATAGAAAGAGGTCTTTTGAAAGAAGGAAAGTATGTAGTATTTTGGGTTTGAAACCAGATTGTTGATTAAAATGAATGTATGTTAAACTTGCCTATGCTTGTTGTGATAGTCTTTGATGTGCAAGTGTTTTGTTGATGTCACTTAGTGACTCTGGGAGGGCCATTATCGATTGATTGATCGACATCGGCGTTGGGTGGTCCACGAGTATCGCCCACTTTGAGTATCGACCGGTTGTTTCAATCGTCGTGACTCTGCAGGAGGGCCGGCTTATCTGATTTATTTCCTTTGGACACGCCGACGTGATGGATGTTCCACGCACGCGCCCGAGGATGGTTTCATGGCCATGACTTCCGAGGTAAGATGCCGGGCACGCGGTCATTGTGAGGTTCAGATCGTTAGTCCATGGACCGCTAATCCATGAAGCTTGCCGCGTGACGGCGATCACGGGCTTGGTTTGTACGCGTGTGGTTCAGCACACTTTAGATACTTGTTCGTCATTTTCTCGTACCGGAGCCTCCGTAGATAGCTTAAGATACTTGCCTCGGCCATATCTTGTGAGGCGGTAGGCTATCAGACGTTAGCTTAAGATACTTGCCTCGCCGATTCGTGGCTAGCTTTGGGTAGTAGGCTTCCGTACTGCCCGTGATGGGATATGACTAGCTTTGACCGGTAGTTGGCTATTCTACTTGGCCCGTCGGGTTTTGATGACGCAGCGGATCTAGTGTTCGTGTTCACATACGGGTGTTGTTTTACATCATGTATCACTGGCGGTGAGGAATGAGTTCCACGCATGAGTGGTATTATGGGCGTGAGACCCATAATTATGTGCGAGTGATTATTCGGGGATATCGTCCCTTACTTGACATAATCACATTTACTTATTGCGAAATGGTTTTATAAAATGATGAAATGTGATTTCATTACGATATTTTTGGTTTCACATACTGTTATCACGACTCCTTCGGGCCGCGTTCATGCCGCAGTGTAGGTACACCGTTGGTTGATCCGCTCATAGGATCGATTCAGCGTTGGAAGCTCCGTTCCTCCGAGGCTTATCTTTTGGTATACCCTGTCATTGTAGGTACTTGTACATTCGTGGTATGGCGGGCCCCGTCCGTCATAGTTGTCAGATATCTTAAGTGCAGAGTAATCGTTGTGGCGTGGTTTGTAAAAGGATAAGCGTCGGGTTTTATGTATATATACCGAAGGCAACGGTTGGTTGGCTCGCTTTATTTATTTATGTCTCTCATTTCATGTGTAAAGTTTTTATTTCGCTGGTTTTCTCGATGTTGTATCACTAGGGTGCCCGGTAAGGCACGATGGCGGGCGGAGTTCGGGCGTCACGCACTCCACTTACACGTGGCTTAATCCTCACCCTACACTTGCCTAACACTTGGCTTGATCTTGGCCATTGGTTGGCCATTTCTTGACCTATAAATACCCCTTAGTTGATGAACTTTCTTCATCCAAAAATCATTTTCCAAGTCTTGAAATCTCTCCCTTTGTGAGTTAAAAATCGCCCAAAGCCCTCCCCTTGAGAGCCTGCCGAGGCAAACCCCTTGAGTGAGGCTTGGCCGTGGGTACCCCTAGCCTAGTTGTTTTCGTATAATACCCCTTGTTGTGGTATAGAAATACTCTCCTAGTATTGTTATAATGCCCAAATACCTTGGCCCAAATACCTTGTAGTATTCCCAAGGTTACACTTATACAAAGCCCAGAAAATACTATTATACTTTCTTTAGCCACTAAACGAAACCCTAAGGAAAATCTTCATTGATAGTTGAAGTATTTAAGTAGAAGTTGGTTAGAACTTCTAAGGGTTGTTTGGAGCGGATTGGAGCACTCGGAGTAGGAGCTAAGCGTTGCTCAGGAGCGACTTTAAACTCGGATAATTTTGGGCTCATCAAGGTAAATACTACTGTCCTTCTTTTGTAATTGGAAATTACATACTGTAGTAGTATAGAAATGAATATAAGATTCATAGGAGAGAATCGAACTGTAATAGAAGGATGTTACAGAATAGACTTGAACTGAAATCGCATCAGAAGAATATTAAGATTGAAGATTAAACTGTACTTACATAGGACTGTATTACAGTAGACTGATAACCTTTATTGGTTGAATGTTTTGCAAGTAGCATGTGCTACTTAGAAGGTGGTCAAGGCTAGCCGGGTTATAGCCGTGGAGCGTTTTGCTTATAGTCGATAATAGTCGCGAGGTATGTGATTTTTCCTATACTCTTGAGCATGATATTTTAAAGGAAGATATATATAGTACGGCAATGTCTTTTGACTTAAGCCTGAATAATATATAGTACGGTAGACGTACGTGTGCTAATTGAACGTAGTTGTACGGCAATGTCTTTTGACTTAAGCCTGAATAATATATAGTACGGTAGACGTACGTGTGCTAATTGAACGTAGTTGTACGGCAATGCCTTTTGACTTAAGCCTGAATAATATATAGTACGGTAGACGTACGTGTGCTAATTGAACGTAGCTATACGGCAATGTCTTTTGACTTAAGCCTGAATAATAAGAAACTTGAAGTATGTCACAAGAGTTAAGAAACCATTTTTGAAAGAAGAGTAACACTTGGTTTTAAAGGTTTTAAAAAGAGTTATACTAGCTTTATGGGGAGTTAGGTATAACGTCTTAAGAGAGGTAAAGAAAATGGTTTACTGATTTTAGAAGTTAAGAGACTTGATCTTATAAGATAAGAGACTTAACTTAAATGAATTAATATGAGTTTTGTGTGAAACCTCATTCGTGAGTAATGAGTACGTGGTTTTTAAAAGGAATAATGTTTTACTGATTTCGGAAATCAGAATGTGTATCGACAAACCACTGCAGCGTTAATAAAGGAAAATGTATTAAATAATGAAGTATTATTAAAACCAGTAGAAACCTCCATCTGCATAGAAGCTAAGATGAGACAAAATGATATTACATTTCCTAGGTCATGGCTGCTTAATAAGATTTATGAACAAGAATAACCTACTCGCCTATGGCATATGTTACTCAATTGTTTTAAAAGAGAGAAAGACATTGAAATATGAAACTTTTCCAAAAAGAGACTTGAGTAATTGAAATTAGGCAAACTGGAACTTTAGGGAAAAGAAAGGCGTGGTTGTGTCTTAAATTGGTTTAAAACATAAAGTGTTATAACAAGCTTTATGGGAAGTGAGTTATAACGATTTTATGAAAAAGGGTGTTATCATTGGTTTTAATATGGTAACTTGACTTTAAAAAGAGAAGTATTTTGGTCTAAAAAGAAGGCATGGTATTGCCTTAATTGGTTTTAAAAAGAAAGTATGGAAGTTGTTTTGGTTTACTTAAAAGATGTAAGTCACTCTATTTTTATACTACGGGTATCGGGTGACTTTTATAAAAGGAATGGATCTCTTTAAAAGGAATTCAACGTACGTAGTACTTTAGGGTTAAAACCCGGACCTTGTCATAAAATGAAAGTACTTTAAGTGGGGTGTAACTTGCCTATGTTTGCGTGTGATAGACTTGTTGTGCAAGGAATGTATTTCACTCAACTACCGCGTTCATGGGATGAACCGGGAATGTATTTCACTCGACTACCGTGTTCATGGGATGAACCGGGAATGTATTTCACTCGACTACCGTGTTCATGGGATGAACCGGGAATGTATTTCACTCGACTACCGTGTTCATGGGATGAACCGAATGTATTTCACTCGACTACCGCGTCCCGGAATGGACCGAATGTATTCCATCCGACTACCGAAGTTCGTGAGATGAACCGGAATGTATTCCACACGCTTTCTATCTGGGTCCATGACGGGCCGAGACATGTTATACGTATCACATGATTTGTACCTAGATCCGCAAGAATGAGGAAGGAGTTCCACGCGCGAGGATGACTTTGAGGGCGAGAGTCCCTGACTTGACATGACTGCTTTTTATGTTGTGAACTGTAGTTTGGTTATCATACATGTCTCCTGCTTTATATAGACTATTATGATTTCATTTACAGTGTTTACAGTTTCACATACTTGGTACCTGTTGTACTGACCTCCTTCGGGGGGCTGCGTTCATGCCGCAGGTAGAGGTACATCGGTTGTCGATCCCCGCTTTTAGGATCACCTTTCAGCGTCTTGGGAAGCTCCGTTCCTTCGGAGGCTTATCTTTGGTATGTTACCCTGAGTCTGTAGGTTCTTGTACATTCAGGGGTATGGCGGGGCCCTGTCCCGTCATAGTTGTTGTATAAATCTTAAGTGCAGAGTAATCGCTGGCGTGGGTTGTAAGGATTGTAACTGTTCAGATGTCTATGTATATATATATGTTGAAAGGCAACCGTTTTGGTTGGCCTATTTTCTTTTATCATGATCCATGTCTATTTGAATGTTTAAGTTTTTATTTCCGCTGGTTTTTCTCTGATGTTGTATCACTAGGGTGCCCGGGGTAAGGCACCAGTCACGGGCCCCGAAACGGGTCGTGACAGCGTTCATGCCGCAGGTAAAGGTACACCAGTCGGTGATCCTCGCTCTTAGGGTCACAGTTCAGCGTTTGGGAAAGCTCCGTTTCTCCGGAGGCTTGTCTTGGTATAGTCCCCTGTTGTTGTAGGTGCTTACATTCGTGGTATGGCGGGCCCCGCCCGTCGTTGTTGTCATATCATTCGTAGAGGTCTGTAGTCTTGTGGCGGGGTTTGTAAAAGGATTAAACTGCTTCATTTTGAAAGAGTTGTTATTTATATATACGCCAAAGACAAGTTTTCTAAAGATAATCGTTGTACACTTCTTGTTATTTTATGTTCTTTGTGTTATGTTCCGATTACTCGATGTTGTATCACTAGGGTGCCCGGTAGGCACGACCACGGCCCGGTTCGGTCGTGACAAAAGTGGTATCGAGCGATTAATCCTCGGAAAGTGTCTACGCACCTTATCCAAGAAGTCTTGATTATCGGTGTGTTGTGCACCACACCAATAATCAGGAGGCTATAGGATATTTAGGATTGGTTTCTATTCTTCTCACTCTAAGATCGTGCCTTAGAGCGGTGTTGTAAGTTGGACCCTCTAACGTATTTCTTTCCCTTACAGTTATGCCTCCGCGTAGGAAACCCGCCTGTGAGGCGCAATGGCGGAGCCGCGAGCAGAGTGCATGAGGGTTACGTGGCACAGGCCCAATCATCACCTAGGTGGTGCTTCATTCGGGGAGTTCTGCGACGTCACTAGCCCCAGCAGAGTTTAGCACGGCGGCGGCAGTTCCTACTGCGGCCATGATATTTGAACCTTCAGTTCCACGACCGGGAACAGAGAATACAGATTGCAAAGAGGCGACCCTATTACTAGCTATGGATTTGGCTACCAGAGAGTATACCGATGTACCGCGAGTCTTGATGAATACCTAAGAGAGGGTTGTGCAAGAGTAATTCTTCAGTTAGGCTTGAGCATGGCCTGTGTACGGGCTTATGCGCAGCAGGCCGAGAAACGTAGAGATCGACGGGTTAACCAAGGACAGCAGAAGAGGGCCAGAACAGCAAGGTCCTTTGGTAACTTCGAGGCGAATCGCCTCACCAGCAGATTAGATATGCACCTCCGCCAGTGCAGAGTGGTCTTCCACGGATTTCAGGACGTTTGGGGTAGGCAGGAGTTGGTCAGAGCTCCAGGGCTTCCGGTTCACAATGTGACAGACGTCATCCCGGGGAATGTCGTCTTTTTGTTGGTACTTGTTGTACCTGCGGCCGTCAGGGCCAGGTGTCGAAAGGGTGTCCTAGTAGGAGGGATGCAAGTAGGAGGACTCAGCCTTCAGGATCGGTGGGTAGTTCGTTACCTTCCCTAGCTATGCGCCCTACGGGGCAGGTTTGATTAGAACGACTAAGGGGAGTGAAGCAGTAGAGATAGATATATCCTTAACCCTCTAGAGATCAGTATGTGTGATAAGATGGGTATATCATAAGTGCTATGTTCTGATAGCAGTGTGTTAGTTGTGATTAGAAATCATGGTTAGTAACCGGGAAAGATTGGGGGATAGAAAGTGTAAGCCTTAGAGCTTTATGCGTAGAGACCTTAGAGGTAAGGCCATCTCGGGTAAAGGTGTAGTGTTATGTTTGATCCTTATCGGAGTGCATAGTGCACGTGAGATATGTTGTGTGATAAGTCCCTGAGTAGTGTGGAATGAAAGAGGGTAGTTGAGCTAAGAAGACTGCTAGGTTTTCGTAACGTGGATTAGTGAAATTGTTCCGGATCGGGGAGCAAGTGTTTTACGCGAGAGTGGGTCGGGTTGAGGCCATGCCGCGGGTCAACCCGCGACCTGTTTTATGGTGGGGTCAGTTTGTGGTGGTCCCGCCGGGTAGTAGGGTCACGAGAGTGTTAGGCCCAAGTTTAGTTAACCAGCATACGAGTTCGTGGATGCATTCGACCAGTAGTCGGGCCGATGAGGTCAGCCCGTCTTATCTTTTAGTCCAAACCGTATACTCGGTAGTAAGTTGCGAGTTGTTATATCAGAAAGGTTGTAAGGCTGCACGGGGAGCCTACTTTCACCTTATGTCAGACAGTGGGGCCCAGGGTTCAGCTGTTTCTTTTCTTTTTTTTCTCTAGAGGATTTACCAGACAGGGTTAAGAACTCAGGCGAGTCTCAGAATCGCATTCGCCCTCGGGCCAGTGTTTGGATTTCAGGGGTAGTTGTGGGGATTGTTGTCTCCTGTGGAGGGAGTGTTTAAGCTACCATTTCAGTGTTCGGATGTCGCCTTATGAAGCCTTGTAGGGGCGGAAGTGTAAGTTGCCGATCGATTGGTTCGATGTTGGCAAGGTTCAGATAGTTGGTTCAGGCTTGTTCCAGCAGACTGTGGATAGGGTGTGACGAGTTTTGGAAAACAGAGGAAACTTAGCCCGAGTTACTTTGGGCCTTTTGAGTTCATGTGAAGAATAGGCCAGGTTGCCTATATGTTAGCATTTGTCGTCCGACTTAGGAGGCAGTACGTCCGGTCTTTCGTATTGTTATGTTCGGGAAAGTATCGGAGATCCATCCAGAGTGTTCCCAGTTAGTGATGACCACGTTAGAGATAGTAACCCCGAGTTTTGGAAACTGAAGCAGTAACAGAAATGTGGTAAGAGTTCGAGTGTACAAGAAGGGTACGACACGTAAGGGAAGAAGCGAGCATGTATGGCGAGCATAGATGTGATCATTTCTTTTGTAAAGAGAAGGTGCGAAAGAAGTATATTTTAGACCCCGGAGAGAGGTATTTGTGGTGATGTTAGAGGTGTTTCCTCGTGGACTTGGATGGAGGTATTTGCGCGGGTGTTTCGCGGTGTGGCGAGTTGTTCTCGTAAGTATGGTAGTGAAGACTATACTGGCGCGCGTTTGTTTTGGGACTTAGAAGGAACATTCGGGACGAATGTTTCTAAGGAGGGGAGAATGTTATACCCCGTATTTCCAGAGTATGTACGTAAGGACGTACGTAGAAAAGTTTGGGCTTTAAAGTTGGCTTGGCCGATTTAATTTTGTGCACAACACCCGATTAGAGTCGTTTTTCGACGAAACGTTTTACACAACTCGCGTAGGGTAAATTACGGCTATGTCATTTCTAATTTTTGCGGATTTTTCCGAGAGACGAAACATTTTGGGCCAACAAGAGGGCGACACTTGTCACCCTCTCATTGGCGGATGTGGGGCGGAAATGAGACGAAATGGAGAGCATGGAGTAGGTAGGATATTTTGTGATATTTGTGTGGTAGATGGATAAGGTACACATGGATGAATCTTGACCCTACACTTGCCTTGCACTTGGCATGATCTTGGCCATTGGTTGGCCATGGCTTGACCTATAAATACCCCTCCCCTTTGAAGACTTATTCATCCTAAAATAAATTCTAAGTCTAGAAATCCTCCCTCCCTTGTAGTGTTGCTCTCGTCTAGCCTTCCCCTCTCCCCCCTTGGCCGAGAGCCCCTCACCCCCTTGCCGAGTACCCCCCCTAGTGGGGTTGGCCGAGGGGTATACACCCCCCCTTGTGGTGTTGTCTCGTATAAATACCCCCCTCTTGGTAGAAATACTCTCAAAAGTATTGTTGTTATACCCAAAATTACCTTAGCCGTATACCTTGTAGTATTCCAAAGATACCTCTATACGTAGAGCCCGGAAATACTACCGTATGTCCTTTTTGTCTCAAACCGAAACCCTAAGGAAAATCTCCATAGTTGGTTGGAGTATTAAGAAGAAGTTGCGTAGAACTTCTAAGGGTTGTTTGGAGCGGGTTGGAGCACCCGGAGTAGGAGCTAAGCGTTGCTAAGGATCGACATCTATACTTGGATAATTATGGGCTTATCGAGGTAATTATCTTGTCCCCCTATTGTAATTGGAAAATACATGTTGTAGGAATATATAGTTGAAGTATACTATATATAGAACTGAACATAGTTTTGCGGCAATGTCTTTGGACTTAAGCCTGAATCTAAAGAAGAGAACTGAATTGTAATTACGTAGGACTGTATTACAGTAGACTTGTGTAGTTTGACGGATTGGGAAGTGCTGCCCGATTTTCCGTAGGATCTTGTATCTAGATTTATTCTACCGAGTAGTCTAGACTTTGATAGACTTGTATAACCTGTATAGGTTGAATGTTCTGCGAGTAGCATGTGCTACTTGAGAAGGTGGACCAGGCTAGCCGGGTTATAGCCGTGGAGCGATTTGCTTATAGTCGATAATCGTCGCGAGGTATGTGATTCTTCCTATACTCTTGAGCATGATGTTTTAAAAGTATATATATATATAGTACGGTAGACGTACGTGTGCTAACTGAACGTAGTTGTACGGCAATGTCTTTTGACTTAAGCCCGAATAATATATATATATAGTACGGTAGACGTACGTGTGTTAACAGAACGTAGTTGTACGGCAATGTCTTTTGACTTAAGCCTGAATAAAAAGAATCTTGAAAGTATTTCAAAAAGATTAAGAACCGTTTTTGAAAGAAGAGTAATACTTGGTTTTAAAAACATAAGAGTTATACTAGCTTTATGGGAAGTTAGGTATAACGTCTTAAGAGAGATAAAGAGAATGGTTTTACTGATTTTATAAGTTAAGAGACTTAATCTTAAAAGATAAGAGACTTAACTTAATATGGATGTTTGTGTGAAACCTCATTCGTGAGTAATGAGTACTTGGTTTTTTTAAAAGGAATGATGTTTTACTGATTTCGGAAATCAGAATAAGTATCGAACAAACCACTGCAGCGCTAATAAAGGAAAATGTATTGAATAATGAAGTATTATTAAAACCAGTAGAAACCTCCATCTGCATAGAAGCTAAGATGAGACAAAATGATATTACATTTCCTAGATCATGGCTACTTAATAAGATTGATTATGAACAAGAATAACCTAATCACATATAAGGCATATGTTTCTCAGATTGTTTAAAAGAGAATTAGATTCTTAAATGAATAAGACTATAAACTACGAAACCTTTCTAAAATAAGAAAAGTGAACATTTGAAATTAGGCAAACTTGGACGTTTGGAGAATAATGTTGTTACTTGATTTTACAAAGGGAAGTGTTTTGGTTTACTTAAAAAGACAGTCACTCTATTTTCATATACTACGGGTATTGTGTGACTTTTGTGAAAAGTAACGTATCTTTTAAAAGAGTTAATGTATGAAGTACTTTGGGGATAAAAACCCGATCTTGTTAATCATATAGTAGAAAGTGCCTTGTGTGTATAACTTGATTGTGTTGGGTTGTGATAGCCTTGTAATACTTTCTTGTTGATTTGTTAAGTAAACATGCTAGGATGCTACGTGTGTTAGTATCTTGTGATGTTTGTGTAAAGGGGTTTCCCCTCGATTGCGCTTAAATTGTTTCACTATCAGCCGATATGTTGGTATTGTACCACTCACCTTGACTTGTTTCGGAGGTTGGCGCCTCCGACGCGGTAGACTCAGCGGTCTGTGTGACCTATGATTCGAGAATACCTCACGCGGGTCCCGGGGCCTATGCGCGAGCTACGAGTTCCGTGTTAGTGCGCGCCTTTATGGTCACGCGCGTCTATGTGGCTACGCGGACTGCGAGTCCAGGCGGATGCCGGGGAGTAGCTACCCTCGATGCGGGGTTATACCTCATGCGGGCCTATGAGGTTGGCCTATGCGGAGCTGCGGAGAGTTCCAGGGCTAGACGCGCACATTTGATACTGCGGGCGAGTGACCAGCTTTGATCATGTGACGGTCTAGACAGATATCATGATACAGTTTATGACCTTGTTGGTACTGTGGGTTTTAGTAGTCGGCTATGCCTTCGTACTCACCCTGTACGGTTTTATTAGGACACAGGTGGGACCTGGTGTTCATGTGTATTCCTTGGTGCTTTTACATCATAGACTGCCGGCAGTGAGGAAGGTATTCCACGGGCATGATTGATATTGTGGGCATGAGACCCATAGTTATATTTGAGTGATGACTTGAGGGCGTGAGTCCCTGACTTGACATGACTGCTTATTTATTGTGAACTGTAGTTTGGTTATCATACATGTCTCCTGCTTTATATAGACTACTATGATTTCATTTACGATTTATTTTCGCCACATACTCTGCACTGTTGATCGACCTCCTTCGGGGCCGCGTTCATGCCGCAGTAAAGGTACACCGCCGGTGATCCTCGCTCTTAGGGTCACGTCATTGCTTGGGAAAGCTCCGTTTCTCCGGAGGCTTGTCTTGGTATAGTCCCCTGTTGTTGTAGGTGCTTACATTCAGGGGTATGACGGGGCCCTGTCCCGTCGTTGTTGTCATATCATTCGTAGAGGTCTGTAGTACTGTTGTGGGCAGGGTTTTTAAAAAGGATTAAACTGTTCATTTTGAAAGAGTTGTTATTTATATATATGCCGAAAGGCAAGTTTTCTAAAGATAACTGTTGTACACTTCTTGTTATTTTATGTTGCTGTGTTATGTTCCGCTGATTACTCTGATGTTGTATCACTAGGGTGCCCGGTAAGGCACGATCACGCCCGGTTCGGTCGTGACAAAAGTGGTATCGAGCGATTAATCCTCGGAAAGTGTCTACGCATCAGATCGAAGAAGTCTTGATTATCGGTGTGTTGTGCACCACACCAATAATCAGGAGGCTATAGGATATTTAGGATTGGTTTCTATTCTTCTCACTCTAAGATCGTGCCTTAGAGCGGTGTTGTAAGTTGGACCCTCTAACGTATTTCTTTCCCTTACAGTTATGCCTCCGCGTAGGGAAACCCGGGCCCAGGAGGGCAAGGCAGCCGAGGGAGCTGCGAGTAGAGTACAGAGGGTTACGTGGGCACAGGCCCAATCATCACCTGGGGTGGTGCTTCATTCGGGGAGTTCTGCGACGTCACTAGCCCCAGCAGAGTTTAGCACGGCGGCGGCAGTTCCTACTGCGGCCATGATATTTGAACCTTCAGTTCCACGACCGGGAACAGAGAATACAGATTGCAAAGAGGCGACCCTATTACTAGCTATGGATTTGGCTACCAGAGAGTATACCGATGTACCGCGAGTCTTGATGAATACCTACAGAGGTTGTGCAAGAGTAATTCTTGATTAGGCGAGCATGGCACGTATGCGCTTATGCGCAGCAGCCGAGAAACGTAGAGATCGGCGGGTTAACCGGCGACGCAGAAGAGGCCGAGCAAAGAAGGTCCTTTGGTAACCGAGGCGAATCGCCTCACCGCCAGACAGATATGCACCTCCGCCAGCGCAGAGTGGTCTTCCACGGATTTCGGGACGTTTGGGGTAGGCGGGAGTTGGTCGAGCTCCGGGCTTCGGTTCACAATGTGATGACGCCATCCCGGAATGTCGTCTTTTGTTGGTACTTGTTGTACACGCCGCCGTCGTGCAGTGTCGAAAGCGGTGTCCTAGTAGGAGGATGCAAGTAGAGGACTCACCTTCGTGATCGGTGGTAGTTCGTTATCACACGACCGAACTCGCCCGTGGATCGTGCCTTAGCCCGCACCCCAAAGAGTCATACATCGTGAGAAAATCAGGAACATAAATCAACAACATAAAATAATGTAAGTATAAACAATAATCAGGAAAACTTGTCTTTCGGCATATATATAAACAACAACTCTTTCAACATGAACAGCTTTAATCCTTTTACAAACCCCGCCACAACAAGATTACTGCACCTCTACGAATGATATGATAAAGAACGACGGACAGGGTTCGCCATACCCCGAATGTAAGCACCTACAACAACAGGGACTATACCAAGACAAGCCTCCGAGAAACGGAGCTTTCAAACGCCGAATCAGTGACCCTAAGAGCGAGGATCAACGATCGCGTACCTTTTACTGCGCATGAACGCAGCCCAAGGAGGTCGATAACAGTACCGAGTATGTGAAACTGAAAATATTGTAAATGAAATCATAGTAGTCTATATAAAGCAGGAGACATGTATGATAACAAAACTACAGTTCACAATAAACAAGCAGTCATATCAAGTCAGGGACTCACGCCTCAAAGTCATCACTCAAATATAACGATGGGTCTCACGCCCACAACATCAATCATGCCCGTGGAATACCTTTCCTCACCGCCAGCAGCTTTATGATATAAAAGCACCAAGGAACACATGAACACCGTGTCCCACCTGTGCCATAATAAAACCGTGACGGCAAGTACGAAGGCATAGCCGACTACTAACACCTACAGCACCAACAAGGTCATGAATCAGATTATAAGATCTGTCTGCACCGTCACATGATCAAAGCCGCCACTTGCCCGCAGTATCTAATGTTCGCGTCTAGCACTGGAACTTCGCGCAGCTCCGCATAGGACAATCTCATCGGCCCGCATGAGGTATTCCACGCATAGAGGGTAGCTACTCCCAAGATCGCCCCGACTTCGCATCCGCATGGCCACATGGACCGCATGCCCATAAAGGACGCACACTAACACGAACTCTCGTAGCTCAAAGATAGGCCCTCGGGACTGCATGAGGTATTCTCGAATCATAGGTCCATCGACCCGCCGAAGTCTACCCCGACGGAGGCGCAACCGGAATCATCTCAAGAGATGAGTGATGTAAAATACTAACACAACCGCTTATCGTTAAACAACATAAGCACAACAAAGGAAAACCCCTTACACAACATCACAAGATACTAACACACGTAGCATCCTAGCATGTTTACTTATCAATCAACAAGAAAGTATTACAAGGCTATCACAAACCAACACAATCAAGTTATACACACAAGGTACTTTCCACTATATGCCAACAAGTTCGGGGTTTTATCCCCAAAGTACTTCATACATTTACTCTTTAAAAGATACGTTACTTTCACAATGTCACACAATACCCGTAGTATAAAAATAGAGTGACTATCTTTTTAAAGTAAATCAATTACTTCTCTTTGTAAAATCAAGTAGCAATATTCTTTTCCAATGTTCAAGTTTGCCTAATTTCCAATGTTCAAGTTTGTCTAATTTTTCGAAAGGGTTTCGCAGTTCATAGTATTAATCACTTAAGAATATCATTCTCTTTTAAACCATCTGAGAAACATAAGCCTTATATGTGAGTAGGATATTCTTGTTTGTAAAAATCTTATTACAGCAGCCATGATCTAGGAAATATCATTTTGTCTCATCTTAGCTTCTATGCAGATGGAAGTTTCTACTGGTCTTAATAATACTTAATTATTAAAAACATTTCCTTTTATTAACGCTGCAGTGGTTTGTCGACACATTACGATTTCCAAATCAAGAAACATTCTTAAGCCGTTATACCTAACTTCCCATAAAGCTAGTATAACTCTTAAGTTTTCAAAAACCAAGTATTACTTCTTCTTTCAAAATGATTCAAAAATCTTTTGAAATACTTCAAGTTCTTTATTAACACATAACAAGCCAGTTATAGTTCAAATCCGTTACCTTTTAAGAACCACAAGTATTTTCTTATCAACATAAAGCTATTATAACCAACTTCCCATAAAGCCGTTATAACACTTTATGTTTTAAACCAATCAAATACATTTAGCACATGTACGTCTACCGTACTACATAGTTCACACATATCATGCTAGAAGAGATAGGAAGAGGTTCACATACCTCGCGACGAGTATCGACTAATAGCAAAACGCTCCAAGTACCTCCAACCGTCGGCTACTCCTTAAGCCAAGTAGATCGCGCCATACGTAGTACTTCAACCTATAAGGCCACAAGGCGCTTATTATCATTTAGATCCCTTCAGAACATTCTACGTAAAATTCGAAGACCTCCCCGCAAATGCAGAAATCTCCTCTCTATCGGGCCTGCTACCAAGCCAACCAGGGGGTTATACGCCTAACCCGAACGTACAATTCTACTCCACAAGATACTACACAAGTCTCATGTAATACACCCTATGTAAATACGATTCAAGATTTTCTTCAAAAGGTTTATTATTCAGCTTAAGTCAAAAGACATTGCCGACAACAACGTTCATTCTATATATAGTATACTTCAACTATATAGTCTAACAATCATGTAATTTCCAATTACAATAGGACAAGATAATTACCTCGATAAGCCCATAATTATCCAAGTATAAAGTCGATCCCGGCAATCGTTTAGCTCCAACTCAGGTGCTCGACCCGCCCAAACAACCCTTAGAAGTTCTAACCAACTTCTACTTATGACTCCAACTAACTATGGAGATTTTCCTTAGGTTTCGGTTTTGTGACTGACGGAAGTATAATAGTATTCGGGCTTTTTGTATAGGTATAACCTGAGAGTACTACAAGGTATACGGCTAAGGTAATTTGGGCATTATAACAATACTTTTGAGAGTATTTCTACCAAGAGGGGGGTGTATTATACGAGACAACTAGGCTAGGGGGGGGGTACCCCACGGCCACACGACAAGGAGTGAGAGGGCTCTCGCCAAGGGCCTTTCAAAGGGGAGAGGGCTCTGACGAGAGTCAACAAGAGGAGGAGAGGGTTTCAAGACTTAGAACAAGTGAAGAGTGGATGAAGAAGTTCATCAAAGAGGGGTATTTATAGGTCTAGCAAAGGCCAACCAATGGCCAAGATCTTGCCAAGTGCAAGGCAAGTGTAGGCCAAGATCTTGCCAAGTGCACCTTATCCATCTACCACAAAATATCCTACCAACCCTTGACCAAACAATGGCCATTTCGTCCACTTGAACCGCCCACAACGTGCTCCAATGAGAGGGTGCCAAGTGGCGCCTCTTGTTGGTCCAAAATGTTTCGCCTCTCGGAAAAATCCGCAAAAATAAAAATGACATAGCCGAATTTTCCCTACGAAAGTCGTGGAAAACGCTTTAAAAAAACGACTCTAATCGGGTGTTGTGAACAAATAAATTTCGCCAAGACTTACTACAAGTTCAAATTTTCTACGCACGCCCCACGCACATACTCGGAAATACGGTATAACATTCTCTCTCCTTAGAAACATTCGCCCGAATGTTCCTTCTAAGTCTCAAAACAAACGCGCAGTATAGTCCTCACCGCTATACTTACGAAAAACAATCCTCGCCACGCATGGCCACTTTAACCAACTTGCGCAAAATACTTACCTCCAAGTCCACGAGGAAACACCTCTAACATCACCACAAACACCTCTCTCCGGTCTAAAATATACTTCCTTCGTGACCTTCTCTTTACAAAAGAAATACTTTTGTCACTTTTCCGCGAGGTTCACTCCGGCGACCCAACAAATGGTACCTGCCGCACGCGATCCCCGAGGCCGACGACACTCGAACTCTTACCACATTTCGACATCGCTACGCTTTCCAAAACTCGGTTACTATCTCTAACGTGGTCATCATTAATCGGGAACACTGATGGATCTCGATACTTTCCCGATCATAACAATACGAAAGATCGGACGCATCGCCTCCTAAGTCGGACGGCAAAAAGCTAACATATAGGCAACCCGCCTATTCTTCACATGAACTTAAAAGGCCCAAAACAACTCGCTAAGTTTCTCTGCTTTCCAAAACTCGTCACACCCAAACCGGGTGATACCTTCAAGAAGACCGATCACAACCTCGAACTCTAAGCGTCGTCGCCGATTATCCGCACGATTTCTCTGAGCTTCCAGAACCTCTTCTAGACAAGCTTCACCCTATCCACATCCTGCTGAACACGTATCAACCAATTTCTGAACCTTGCCAACATCGAACCAATCGACCGGCAACTTACACTTCCGCCCCTACAAGGCTTCATAAGGCGACATCCGAACATTGAAATGGTAGCTTAAACACTCCCTCCACAGGAGACAACAATCCTCACAACTACCCCTGAAATCCAAACACTGGCCCGAGGGCGAATGCGATTCTGAGACTCACCTGAGTTCTTAACACATGCCTGGTAAAACTTCCAGAAACAAAAACAGCCATAACCTGGGCTCCACTGTCTGCCATAAGGTGAAGGTAGGCACCCCGTGCAGCCCTACAACCTTTCTGATACAACAACACTACCGAGTGAACGGTCCCGACCGAAGAACACGATGGGCTGCCCCCATCGGCCCGACCACTGGTCGAACGCATCCACGAACTCATACGCCGTTAACTAAACACGGGCCTAACACCTCGTGACTTACCACAAGCGACCACCACAAACTGACCCCACCACCATACATGCCGCGGGTTGACCCGCAACATGGCCTCAACCCGACCCGGCATCGCGCAAAACACTAGCTCCCCGAAGGAATAATTTCACAAATCATGTTACGAAAACCTAGCGGTCTTCCTAGCTCGACTACCTTCTTTCAAATCACGCTACTCAGGGACTTATCCCACAACCATAGCCCACGTGCACCATGCACTCTGATAAGGATCAAACATAACACTCCACCTATACTCGAGATGGCCTTACCTCTAAGGTATCTACGTATAAAACTCTAAGGCTCACACCTTCTCTATCCCCCAAAATCTTACTCGGTTAACCCACCATGATTTCTAATCACTACTAACACACTGCTATCAGAACATAGCACTTAAGGTATACTCACCTTATTACACATACAAATATCTAGAGGGTTAAGGATATATCTATATCTACTGCTTCACTCCCCTTAGTCGTTCTAATCAAACCTGCCCCGTAGGGCGCATAGCTAAGGAAGATGACGAACTACCCACCGATCCTGAAGGCTAAGTCCTCCCGCAAGGACACTCTCTCGACACATGGCCCTGACGGCCGCAGGTACTACAAGTACCAACTAAAAGACGACATTCCCCGGAATGACGTGTCACACCGCGTGAACACCGAGGAAAATCAATCCTACTGGCCGAACCTACGTAGCCGTGGAACTGTAAACTCGAGTTCTCACCAACTCTCGCATACCCCGAACGCCCCGAACCCCGCGAGGACCACTCGACCTTGGTGGATGCGCATATTCAATCTGGCCGCGAGGTGACTCGCCAAAGTTACCAAAGGATCTTGCCGCTCGCCCTCTTCGTCGCCCTTCGTTAACCCGCTGATCTCTACGCTTGGCATGTTGCGATAAGCCCGCATACGTGCCACGCCAAGCCTAATCAAGAATTACTCGCACAACCTCTCAGATTTACTCGCAGCCTCCTCGGCCGCTTGCCCTCCTGGGCCCGGGTTTGCCCTACGCGGAGGCATAATGATAGGGGAAAGAATTACGTTAGAGGGTCCAACTTACAACACAACTCTAAGGCACGATCTCAGAGTGAGTAGAAATGGAAACCAACCCTAAATATCCTATAGCCTCCTCGATTATTGATGTGCACAACACACCGATAATCAAGACTCATCGATACGGTTCAGACACTTTCCGAGGATTAATCGCTCGATACCACTTTTGTCACGACTAACCCGCCCGTGGATCGTGCCTTACCCCGCACCCCAAAGAGTCATACATCGAGAAAATCAGCGAACATAAATCAACAACATAAAATAAATGTAAGTATAAACAATAATTTAGAAAACTTGCCTTTGGCATATATATAAACAACAACTCTTTCAACATGAACAATTTAATCCTTTTTACAAACCCCGCCCACAACAAGATTTCATGCACTTACGAATGATATGATAAAGAACGACGGACAGTGGTTCGCCATACCCCGAATGTAGCACCTACAACAACAGGGACTATACGAAGACAAGCCTCCGAGAAACGGAGCTTTCCCAAACGCCGAATCTGTGACCCTAAGAGCGAGGATCAACGATCGTGTACCTTTACTCGCGCAGATGAACGCAGCCAAGGAGGTCGATAACAAAAATTTAGTATGTGAAATCAAAATATCAGAAATGAAATCATAGTAGTCTATATAAAGGTGAGACATGTATGATAACAAAACTACGCTCACAATAAACAAGCGATATATCAAGTCGTGACTCACGCCTCAAAGTCATCACTCAAATATAACGATGGGTCTCACGCCCACAACATCAATCATGCCCGTGGAATACCTTCCTCACCGCCAGCTTTATGATATAAAAGCACCAAGGAACACACATGAACACCGTGTCCCACTCGTGCCATAATAAAACCGCACGGTAAGTACGGCATAGCCGACTACTAACACCTAGTACCAACAAGGTCATGAATCAGATCATAAGATCTGTCTGCACCGGCCACATGATCAAAGCCGCCACTTGCCCGCAGTATCTAATGCGCGCGTCTAGCCTCGAACTTTCCGCACTCGCATAGGCCAATCTCATCGCCCGCATGAGGTATTCCCGCATCGAGGTAGCTACTCCCAAGATCGCCCCGACTTCGCACCGCATGGCCACATGGACCGCATGCCCATAAAGGACGACACTAACACGAACTCTCGTAGCTCGCAAGATAGCCCTCGGGACTGCATGAGGTATTCTCGAATCATAGGTCCATCGACCCGAAGTCTACCCCGCGTCGGAGGCGCTTAACCCCTAATCATCTCAAGAGATGAGTGATGTAAAATACTAACACAACCGCTTATCGTTAAACAACATAAGCACAACAAAGGAAAACCCCTTTACACAACATCACAAGATACTAACACACGTAGCATCCTAGCATGTTTACTTATCAATCAACAAGAAAGTATTACAAGGCTATCACAAACCAACACAATCAAGTTATACACACAAGGTACTTTCCACTATATGCCAACAAGTTCGGGGTTTTATCCCCAAAGTACTTCATACATTTACTCTTTAAAAGATACGTTACTTTCACAATGTCACACAATACCCGTAGTATAAAAATAGAGTGACTATCTTTTTAAAGTAAATCAATTACTTCTCTTTGTAAAATCAAGTAGCAACATTCTTTTCCAATGTTCAAGTTTGCCTAATTTCCAATGTTCAAGTTTGTCTAATTTTTCGAAAGGGTTTCGCAGTTCATAGTATTAATCACTTAAGAATATCATTCTCTTTTAAACCATCTGAGAAACATAAGCCTTATATGTGAGTAGGATATTCTTGTTTGTAAAAATCTTATTACAATGACCATGATCTAGAAATATCATTTTGTCTCATCTTAGCTTCTATGCATGGAAGTTTCTCTGGTCTTAATAATACTTAATTATTAAAAACATTTCCTTTTATTAACGCCGCAGTTGGTTTGTCTACACATTCGATTTCCAAATCAAGAAACATTCTTAAGCCGTTATACCTAACTTCCCATAAAGCTAGTATAACTCTTAAGTTTTCAAAACCAAGTATTACTTCTTCTTTCAAAATGATTCAAAATCTTTTGAAATACTTCAAGTTCTTTATTAACACATAACAAGCCAGTTATAGTTCAAATCAGTTACCTTTTAAGAACCACAAGTATTTTCTTATCAACATAAAGCTATTATAACCAACTTCCCATAAAGCCGTTATAACACTTTATGTTTTAAACCAATCAAATACATTTAGCACATGTACATCTACCGTACTACATAGTTCACACATATCATGCTCGAAAAGATAGGAAGAGGTTCACATACCTCGCGACAGTATCGACTAATAGCAAAACGCCCAAGTACCTCCAACCGGCTACTCCTAAGCCAAGATCGCGCCATACGTAGTACTTCAACCTATAAGGCCACAAGACGCTTATTATCATTTAGATCCCCGTAGAACATTCTACGTAAAATTCTAAGAAGATTCTCCCCGCAACCGCGTAAATCTCCTCCTCTATCGGGGTCGGCTACCAAGCCAACCAGGGGGGGGGGTTATACGTCTAACCCGAACGGGTACAATTCTACTCCACAGTACTTCTACACAAGTCTACTGTAATACACCCTATGTAAATACTGATTCGATTTTCTTTCAAAAGGTTTATTATTCAGGCTTAAGTCAAAAGACATTGCCGACAACAACGTTCAGTTCTATATATAGTATACTTCAACTATATAGTCTAACAATCATGTAATTTCCAATTACAATAGAGGGACAAGATAATTACCTCGATAAGCCCATAATTATCCAAGTATAAAGTTGATCCCGGCAATCGTTTAGCTCCAGGTAAGTGTGCTCAGACCCGCCCAACAACCCTTAGAAGTTCTAACCAACTTCTACTTATGACTCCAACTAACTATGGAGATTTTCCTTAGGGTTTCGGTTTTGTGACTGACGGGAAGTATAATAGTATTTCTGGGCTTTTTGTATAGGTATAACCTTAGAGTACTACAAGGTATACGACTAAGGTAATTTGGGCATTATAACAATACTTTTGAGAGTATTTCTACCAAGAGGGGGGGTGTATTATACGAGACAACTAGTTAGTGGTACCCTACGGCCACACTACAAGGAGTGGGGAGAGGCTCTCGGCGAGGG
Organism: Przewalskia tangutica; assembly: GCA_029844215.1. Classification (NCBI taxonomy): domain Eukaryota; kingdom Viridiplantae; phylum Streptophyta; class Magnoliopsida; order Solanales; family Solanaceae; genus Przewalskia; species Przewalskia tangutica. The sequence goes on along the minus strand of CM056729.1, from coordinate 95,755,003 downwards.
CCTTTCAGGGGAGAGGGCTCTTGGACGAGTCAACAAGAGGGAGGAGAGGGGTTTCCAAGACTTAGAACAAGTGAAGAGTGGATGAAGAAGTTCATCAAAGAGGGGGGTATTTATAGGTCTAGCAAAGGCCAACCAATGGCCAAGATCTTGCCAAGTGCAAGGCAAGTGTAGGGCCAAGATCTTGCCAAGTGCACCTTATCCATCTACCACAAAATATCCTACCAACCCCTTGACCAAACAATGGCCATTTCGTCCACTTGAACCGCCCACAACGTGCTCCAATGAGAGGGTGCCAAGTGGCGCCCTCTTGTTGGTCCAAAATGTTTCGTCTCTCGGAAAAATCCGCAAAAAATAAAAATGACATAGCCGGAATTTTCCTACGAAAGTCGTGGAAAACGCTTTCGAAAAAACGACTCTAATCGTGTTGTGAACAAATAAATTTCGCCAAGCCTTACTACAAGTTCAAATTTTCAGACGCACGCCCCACGCATATACTCTGGAAATACGGGGTATAACAGTTACCTTCCCTAGCTATGCGCCCTACGGGGCAGGTTTGATTAGAACGACTAAGGGGAGTGAAGCAGTAGAGATAGATATATCCTTAACCCTCTAGAGATCAGTATGTGTGATAAGTGTCAAGACCCGAACCCGGGCCCGTGACTGGTGCCTTACCCCGGGCACCTTAGTGATACAACATCCGAGATAACCAGCGGAAAATAAAACTTTAACAAGAAACAAGATATATGATCATAAAACAGGTCAACCAAACGGTTACCTTCCAATAAAATATATATATACAACTCTTTCAAAACGAAATGTTTAATCCTTTTTACAAACCCTGCCCACAACAGTACTACAGACCTCTAAGATTTACAACAACTATGACGGGACAGGGCCCCGCCATACCCCTGAATGTACAAGAACCTACAACTCAGGGAACACATACCAAAGAATAAGCCTCCGGAGAAACGGAGCTTCCAATCTGTGAACTGTGATCCTATGGCGAGGATCCACTACCGATGTACTCCTACTGCGGATGAACGGCCCGAAGCGAGGTCGATAACAGTACCAAGTATGTGAAATCAAAATCTGCAGCTTAAATCATAACGATATATAAAGCAGGAGACATGTATGATAACCAACATACAGTACGCAACATAAAAGCAGTCAAGTCAGGGACTCACGCCCTCAACGTCATCACTCAATATAACTATGGGTCTCACGCCCACAACATCAACCATGCTCGCATCATGGCCGCATGCCGGAATGCTCGTGACGGTAGACATGTCCATGATGCAACAATAATAACAATACCCCATGGCCACATGCCCCGAATCGTGACGGTAGACACGCCCATGTAACATCAACAACAATATATCGGGTGATCAACCCGCCGCACGGCCACATGCCCCGAATCGTGACGGTAGACATGTCCATGTAACCATAATAACAATATATCGGGTAATCAACCCTGCCGCATGGCCACATGCCCCCGGAATTCTGCATCGGTGTAGACATGTCCATGTAACCATAATAACAATATATCGGGTAATCAACCCTGCCGCATGGCCACATGCCCCCGGAATTCTGCCTCGGTGTAGACATGTCCATGTAACCACAATAACAATATATCGGGTAATCAACCCTGCCGCATGGCCACATGCCCGAGTTTCTCGGTGTAGACATGTCCATGTAACCACAATAACAATATATCACACCACCAGGCTATCACAAACAAACTCAAGCAAATTACCATACTTCTAGACTTTTATAAAAAGATCCACTCTTTCTCAAGAAGTCACACAATACCCGCAGTATAAAAATAGAGTGACTATCTTTTTAAGTAAACCAAAATACTTCCCTTTGTAAAAATCAAGTAACAACATTATTTTCCAAACGTTCAAGTTTGCCTAATTTCAAATGCTCAAGATTCTCATTTTAGAAAGGTTTCATAACTCATAGTCTTAATCCCTTTTAAAACAATTGAGTAACATATGTCTTATGTGTGAGCCGTTTATTCTTGTTTACAACAATCTTGTTACTGACCATGATCTAGGAAATGTAATACAATTTTGTCTTATCTTAGCTTCTATGCATGGAGGTTTCTACTGGTTTTAATAACAATTAGTTATTTGTCAATACACTTTCCTTTATTAGCGCTTTGTGGTTTGTTCGACACTTATTCTCATTTCCAAATCAAGAAACATTATTCTTTTAAAACCAAGTACTCATTACTCGCGAATGAGGTTTCACAACACTTTTAACAAAATGTTAATTACCAAGTAAAACAAGTTAAGTCTCTTATCTTTCAAGATCAAGTCTCTTAACTTCTACAATCAATAGACCAATCTTTTACCTACATAGAGTCGTTATAACTAGCTTCCCATAAAGCTATTATAACACCCTATGTTTTAAACCAACCAACTCATTTAGCACATGTACGTCTACCGTACTACATAGTTTACAAAACATCATGCTAGAAGGATAGGAAGAGGTTCACATACCTCGCGACGATTATCGACAATAAGCAAAACGCTCCACAGTACTGTAACCCGGCTAGCCGTTTCCACTCTTTAAGTAGAATACGCTACTCGTAGTACTTCCACCTATAAGGCCACAAAACGTCTATTAACTTCTAACCGCACGGTTCCATTTTCTACAGAAAATTCGGCAGCACCTCCCCCCCCGCAACAGCGTAAATCTCCTCCTCTATCGAGGCCGGCTACCAAGCCAACCAGGGGGGGTTTACACGTCTAACCGGACATGTACAATTCTACTATACAGTAATACCACAAGTCTACTGTAATACAGTCCTATGTAATTACAGTTCAGTTCTCTTCTTTATATTCAGGCTTAAGTCAAAAGACATTGCCGCACAATTATGTTCAGTTCTATATATAGTATACTTCAACTATATATTCCTACAACATGTAATCTCCAATTACAAAAATGGGACAAGAATATTTACCTCGATAAGCCCAAAATTATCCAAGTTATAATGTCGATCCTGAGCAAGGTTTAGCTCCTACTCCGTGCACTCCAATCCGCTCCAAACAACCCTTAGAAGTTCTAACCAACTTCTACTTAAATACTTCAACCAACTATGAAGATTTCCTTAGGGTTTCGGTTTGAGACTAAAAGGACAAAAGGTAGTATTTCCGGGCTCTACGTATAGAGGTAACTTTTGGAAAACTACAAGGTAAAGGCTAAGGTATTTTGGGCATTATAACAATACTTGGAGAGTATTTCTACCAAGAGTGTATTATACGAAACAACTAGGCTAGGGGGTACCCCTGGCTAGACACTACAAAGGGGAGGAGGCTCTCGCCATAAGGCCACCAAAGGGGAGGGGAAAGGCTTAGGACGAGAACAACTAGAAGAGGGGAGGGATATTTCAAGACTTAGAATGAAATGAGGGATGAAGAAAACCCTTCAAGCAAGGGGGTATTTATAGGGACACCAACGGACAAGATCAAGCCATGTGGGGGGCAAGTGGAGGGCCAAGATGTGCCCAAGTGCCCCCTAGTCCCTACTCCACAAAACAAGCCACAAAACATTGCACAAAACATTGCACAAAACAAGGCCAAAACAAGGCATGAAATCGTCCCACTGAGCCTCACTTTATCGCCCACTCGGGTGACAAGTGTCACCCTCTCGTTGGTCCAAAATGTTTCGTCTCTCGGAAAAATCCACAAAAATTAGAAATGACATAGCCGGAATTTTCCCCTCGCAAGTTACGCAAAACGTTTCGTCGAAAAACGACTCTAACCGGGTGTTGTGTACAAAGATAATTCGGCCAAGCCTCCTAGGGGGGGGGTGACGCATGTCGCCCTCCTACTTGTCCAAAATAATTCATCTTCTGAAAATATCCAAAAGGGCCAAAATCTCAAAATCAAAGCGGGCCCACAAACCAGAATTTCTCCCGTGGGCCCCACGTGACCATTTCCGAAAATAAAATCTCAAAATTCTAATATAATTTAAGAAGCCCATATTCCAAATCTGGGAATCCAATTCCCATCAACGAACATTTTTCTTTACAAAAACCGGAAACTTTTTCCGTGGAAAAATCACCTCTTTCTTCCTTTCCATTTTTCTGTCGTGCTCTCGTACGTACGTCCTTACGTATATACTCTGGAAATACGGGGTATAACATTCTCCCCCCCTTAGAAACATTCGTCCCGAATGTTCCTTCTCAAGACGGATATCGATGAAGTTCCTTCTAACCAGTTGCCAACGCCACACCTGGCCACGAAATAACACACGTTCTCTTCCTTCCTTACTCGTCGTAGCCACTAGAACTCTCCCGGTACGTACCATACTTCAGTCATCGCTTTAGTTTTCAAAACTTTGGAGTCATCACCTCCAAACTTGGTCATCTTACTAGCTTCACTTTCCGCTAAGGCCATTCCCGGCCTTCACGAACCGATTCTGGTCGAACGCACCCACGAACTCATACGATGGTCGTCTAAACTGGGGCCTAGCACCCTCGTGACCCTACCATCTGGCGGGACCACCCAGAACTGACCCCACCTAAAACCGGGCTGCGGGTTTACCCGCAATATGCCCTCAACCCGACCCTCCGTCGCGCCAACTCTTGTTCCTCGATACGGAACAATCTTACTAATTCACATCATGAAAGCTACCACTTCTATCTCACACTACCCATGGACTTATCACACCAATAAATCCCACGTATACTACGCACTCTGATAAAGGTCAAACATAAAATAAATCTTTTACTCAAGACGACCTTACCTTTAAGGTCTCAATCGTGAAATAGTCTAAGGTTCACACTTACCATGCCCCCAGGCTTACCCTTCTACACTAACCAGGCTTCTAAATCACATTTTAGCACAAAGCTATCCGAACATAACACTAAACACATCAGCATACAAAACTCTAGAGGGTTAAGGATATACATGTCTCTACCGCTTTTCTAATCACAGTCCTGCCCTGCAGGGCGCATAGCTAGTGAAGGTGATGAACCAGCCACTGATCCTCTAGGCTGAGTCGTAACATCCGTGCTACCCTTGGTCGGACAATTCCACGCAAAATGGCCCTGCTGGCCGCAAAAATAACAAGCTCCCTTGGCACCACGACACTCCCCGAAATGCGGTCTACCACATCGACCACACCGAGGTAGGGTGATCAGATCCGCCAACACCCTACTTCCTCGAAACTCGAACCTCGAGCCACGACCGCTCCTCAAGACGGTGGAGGACCACTCAGATCGGGCGGGGTACAAAACTAGTTCGCCGAGGCGGTCCGCCTCGAAGTCGCTAAAAGACCACGATGTCCTCGCCTCTTCGCTAATCCGGTCATTCCGCCGACCTCTCCGCACTCACATCCTAGTGCATGAGCTCGCATGCGGGCAATGTCCATGCCCTACCAAGAGCTACACCAACAAGCCTCGCTGTCAATCATCTAGCCCGTGACGTGGCGGTGCACTCTATCCTCCATGGTTGCCACTAAAGCGGGACATACCGAGCCAACGAGTCAAACTCCACGTTGTACTCCCAACCGCACGCCTCTGTCTAAGCATCATAAACTGTTTACTGCGCCTCCTCATCCGCGGAGGCAAGAAGTGAGTGAGGAATGCCTCGAGAACTCGTCCCATACCGCTGGAAGCGCATGCTCTCCCGACAACTCCCACGAATCAAACCACGATCGCGGTATCACGCACCGACGCGAACCTAAGACCACCGACTCGGTCTCCGGCTTGATCACTCACGACCCAGAATCGCTGGATGAACTCCTGCGATCATCCTCGTGCCTCGACCCATAAAACTCGCGGGCTACAACTCGTAAAAGTCCCGTAGCCTCAAACTATCCGCCGGGGTGAACCATCGGTGCTATCGAATCGAATCGCCGTGATCCAAATTTATCCTCATATTCGCCACGACTTCGCCAAGAATCGCCATCTCCTTGTACTTATCTCATCCGCTCCAGCCGTGGATGGAGGCTCAGTATCGTGGTCTCGCGCCATCGCTGCGCTCTAAACTCGCTGGGCCGGGCGGCGCTACAAAACTCGCCGTCAAGCACAATCTCAGTCTCGACCGCTCGCGCTCGTACTCCTCAGATCTCACTAGCAAGACTCTCGGCCGCCTTGCCCTTCTGGCTCGTTGCCTTGCGCGAGGCATAATCGTAAAAACGAGATACGTCGAGGGGTCCAACTTTCAACACTTTCTAAGGCACGATCTCGAATGAGAAGAATGGAAACTAATCCTAAATGTCTGCACCTCCTCGATTATAGATGTGGTGCACAACACATCGATAATCAAGACTCTACTAGACACGGCTCAGAGACACCTTCCGAGGATTAACTGCTCTGATACCACTTTGTCAAGACCCGAACCCGGGCCCGTGACTGGTGCCTTACCCCGGGCACCCTAGTGATACAAAATCCGAGATAACCAGCGGAAAATAAAACTTTAACAAGAAACAAGATATATGATCATAAAACAGGTCAACCAAACGGTTACCTTCCAATAAAATATATATATATACAACTCTTTCAAAACGAACAGTTTAATCCTTTTTACAAACCCGCCACAACAAGATTACATGCACTTAAGATTTACAACAACTATGACGGGACAGGGCCCCGCCATACCCCTGAATGTACAAGAACCTACAACTCAGGGAACACATACCAAAGAATAAGCCTCCGGAGAAACGGAGCTTCCCAATACGCTGAACTGTGATCCTATGAGCGAGGATCCACTACCGATGTACTCCTACCTGCGGCATGAACGCAGCCCCCGGGCGAGGTCGATAACAGTACCAAGTATGTGAAACTGAAAATACTGCAGTTAAATCATAACAGTCTATATAAAGCAAGAGACATGTATGATAACCAACATACAGTACGCAACATAAAAGCAGTCAAGTCAGGGACTCACGCCCTCAACGTCATCACTCAATATAACTATGGGTCTCACGCCCACAACATCAACCATGCTCGCATCATGGCCGCATGCCCCCGGAATTCTCGTGACGGCAGACATGTCCATGATGCAACAATAATAACAATGCCCCACGGCCACATGCCCCGAGTGCAGACGCAGACACGCCCATGTAACATCAACAACAATATACTGGGTGATCAACCTGCCGCACGGCCACATGCCCCGGAATGCGTGACGGTGTAGACATGTCCATGTAACCATAATAACAATATATCGTAATCAACCCCGCCGCACGCCACATGCCCCGACTGCAGATCGGTAGACATGTCCATGTAACCATAATAACAATATATCGGGTAATCAACCCCGCCGCACGGCCACATGCCCGGACCAGACGGTGTAGACATGTCCATGTAACCATAATAACAATATATCGTAATCAACCTGCCGCACGGCCACATGCCCCGGACTCGCCGGTGTAGACATGTCCATGTAACCACAATAACAATATATCACACCACCAGGCTATCAAAAACAAACTCAAGCAAATTACCATACTTCTAGACTTTTATAAAAAGATCCACTCTTTCTCAAGAAGTCACACAATACCCGCAGTATAAAAATAGAGTCACTATCTTTTTAAGTAAACCAAAATACTTCCCTTTGTAAAAATCAAGTAACAACATTATTTTCCAAACGTTCAAGTTTGCCTAATTTCAAATGCTCAAGATTCTCATTTTAGAAAGGTTTCATAACTCATAGTCTTAATCCCTTTTAAAACAATTGAGTAACATATGTCTTATGTGTGAACCGTTTATTCTTGTTTACAACAATCTTGTTACAGCAGCCATGATCTAGGAAATGTAATACAATTTTGTCTTATCTTAGCTTCTATGCAGATGGAGGTTTCTACTGGTTTTAATAACAATTAGTTATTTGTCAATACACTTTCCTTTATTAGCCCAGTTGTGGTTTGTTCGACACTTATTCTCATTTCCAAATCAAGAAACATTATTCTTTTAAAAACAAGTACTCATTACTCATGAATGAGGTTTCACAACACTTTTAACAAAATGTTAATTACCAAGTAAAACAAGTTAAGTCTCTTATCTTTCAAGATCAAGTCTCTTAACTTCTACAATCAATAGACCAATCTTACCTACATGAGTCGTTATAACTAGCTTCCCATAAAGCTATTATAACACCCTATGTTTTAAACCAACCAACTCATTTAGCACACGTACGCTCACCGTACTACATAGTTTACAAAACATCATGCTGTAAGGATAGGAAGAGGTTCACATACCTCGCGACGATTATCGACAATAAGCAAAACGTTCCACAAGATCAGAATCCGCCAGCCGCTTTCCACTCTTTAAGTAGAATACGCTACTCGTAGTACTTCCACCTATAAGGCCACAAACGCCTATTAACTTCTAACCGCACGCCCATTTTCTACGTAAAATTCGCAAAGACTCTCCCGCAACAACAGAAATCTCCTCATCTATCGAGGCCGGCTACCAAGCCAACCAGGGGGGGTTTACACGTCTAACCGGACATGTACAATTCTACTATACAGTAATACCACACAAGCTCATCAGTAATACACCTATGTAATTACATTCGCTTCTCTTTATATTCAGGCTTAAGTCAAAAGACATTGCCGCACAATTATGTTCAGTTCTATATATAGTATACTTCAACTATATATTCCTACAACATGTAATCTCCAATTACAATAAGGGGACAAGAATATTTACCTCGATAAGCCCAAAATTATCCAAGTTATAATGTCGATCCTGAGCAAGGTTTAGCTCCTACTCCGTGCACTCCAATCCGCTCCAAACAACCCTTAGAAGTTCTAACCAACTTCTACTTAAATACTTCAACCAACTATGAAGATTTCCTTAGCGTTTCGGTTTGACACTAAAAGGACAAAAGGTAGTATTTCTGGGCTCTACGTATAGAGGTAACTTTTGGAAAACTACAAGGTAAAGGCTAAGGTATTTTGGGCATTATAACAATACTTGGAGAGTATTTCTACCAAGAGGGGGGGTGTATTATACGAAACAACTAGGCTAGGGGGGGTACCCCTCGGCTAGACACTACAAAGGGGGGAGGGGGGAGGCTCTCGGCCACAAGGCCACTCAAAGGGGGAGGAGGAAAGGCTTAGGATGAAACAACTAGAAGAGGGGAGGGATATTTCAAGACTTAGAATGAAATGAGGGATGAAGAAAAACCTTCAAGCAAGGGGGTATTTATAGGGACACCAACGGACAAGATCAAGCCATGTGGGGGGCAAGTGGAGGGCCAAGATGTGCCCAAGTGCCCCCTAGTCCCTACTCCACAAAACAAGCCACAAAACATTGCACAAAACATTGCACAAAACAAGGCCAAAACAAGGCATGAAATCGTCCCACTTGAGCCTCACTTTACTGCCCACTCGAGGTGACAAGTGTCACCCTCTCGTTGGTCCAAAATGTTTCGTCTCTCGGAAAAATCCGCAAAAATTAGAAATGACATAGCCGGAATTTTCCCCTCGCAAGTTACGCAAAACGTTTCGTCGAAAAACGACTCTAACCGGGTGTTGTGTACAAAGATAATTCGGCCAAGCCTCCTAGGGGGGGGGTGACACATGTCGCCCTCCTACTTGTCCAAAATAATTCATCTTCTGAAAATATCCAAAAGGGCCAAAATCTCAAAATCAAAGCGGGCCCCACAAAACCGTAAATTTCTCCCGTGGGCCCCACGTGACCATTTCCGAAAATAAAATCTCAAAATTCTAATATAATTTAAGAAGCCCATATTCCAAATCTGGGAATCCAATTCCCATCAACGAACATTTTTCTTTACAAAAACCGGAAACTTTTTCCGTGGAAAAATCACCTCTTTCTTCCTTTCCATTTTTCTGTCGTGCTCTCGTACGTACGTCCTTACGTATATACTCTGGAAATACGGGGTATAACAATAAGATGGGTATATCATAAGTGCTATGTTCTGATAGCAGTGTGTTAGTTGTGATTAGAAATCATGGTTAGTAACCGGGAAAGATTGGGGGATAGAAAGTGTAAGCCTTAGAGCTTTATGCGTAGAGACCTTAGAGGTAAGGCCATCTCGGGTAAAGGTGTAGTGTTATGTTTGATCCTTATCGGAGTGCATAGTGCACGTGAGATATATTGTGTGATAAGTCTCTGAGTAGTGTGGAATGAAAGAGGGTAGTTGAGCTAAGAAGACTGCTAGGTTTTCGTAACGTGGATTAGTGAAATTGTTCCGGATCGGGGAGCAAGTGTTTTACGCGAGAGTGGGTCGGGTTGAGGCCATGCCGCGGGCAACCCGCGACCTGTTTTATGGTGGGGTCAGTTTGTGGTGGTCCCGCCGGGTGGTAGGGTCACGAGAGTGTTAGGCCCAAGTTTAGTTAACCAGCATACGAGTTCGTGGATGCATTCGACCAGTAGTCGGGCCGATGAGGTCAGCCCGTCTTATCTTTTAGTCCAAACCGTATACTCCGAGATCGTGCCTTAGAGCTGTGTTATAAGTTGGACTCCCTCTGACGTATTCTTTTCATCCGTTATGCCTCTACGCAAGACAACCAGAGCCCTGAAGGGCAGGGCAGCAGAGGGAGCTGCGAGTAGAGCACAGAGGGTTACTGTGGCACGCCCGGGCCATTATCCGAGACATCGCTCATTCGGGAGTTCTCGCGACGCTAGCCCCGTGAGAGTTTAGAGCGAGCGGAGCTACTGAGACCACGATACCTGAGCCTCTAGTCCCACGGCCAGGAACAGAGGATATGAGTTACAAGGAGATGGCCCAGTTACTAGCTAGTCTGGTGGCTGGGAATGAGGACAGACGAGAGTCGGAGGTTCCGGTAGTACAAGTAGTTCACCCTAGATCCGATAGTTGAGATTTCAGGACTTCTTGAGTTGCAGTCCACCCGAGTTCTATGGATTGAGAAATGAGGAAGATCCTCAGGAGTTTATTCGACGATTCGTGAATCATGGAAGTGATCAAAACCTTAGAGGCATTTCTTACACACTTCTTGCCCTCGCAGATGAGGAGAGCTCGGGCAGATAGAGTTATGAGGTTGAGGCAGAACGGGCGGACGGTTCGGGAATACAGTATAGAGTTTGACTTATTGACTCGTTATGTCCCCGCGTTAGTGGCAGACATGGAGGATAGAGTGCACCGATATGTCACAGGACATGACGATTATCTAGCAGAGAGTTGTACAAGAGTAGCTCTTCAGTCAGACATGGACATTGCCCGCGTACAGGCTTACGCGCAGCAGACTGAGGAACGTTGAGATCGACGGATTAACCAAGATCAGCAGAAGAGGGCCAGAACAGCAGGGTCCTTTGGTAACTTTCGAGGCGGACCTTCTCAGCAGCAGACTGGTTATGCGCCTCCGCCAGTACAGAGTGGCCCTTCACAGACTTCAGGACGTTCGGGGTATTTAGGAGTTGGTCAGAACTCCAGGGTTTCTGGTTCACAGATTTACATAGGTTCTAGCCAGCCAGATTCAGTTTCCCCTCAGTGTTCACTATGTGGTAGACGTCATCCCGGGAAATGTCGTCTTGTTACTAATGCTTGTTTACCAGCGGCCGTCAGGGCCATGTGAGGAGAGAATGTCTTAGTAGGAGGGATACAGGTGGAATGACTTAGCCTACTGTGCCGCCATGGATTCAGTGGTTCGGAGAGGAAGGGGTGTTAGCCAGAGGAGGCCACCCCCACCTCGGTATGGCCGTTATGGTAGGTGTTCTTATGGGGAGTGTCGTACTACTTGGATAACTTGTTAGGCTTGCGGCCAGCAGGGCCATTTCGCGAGAAATTGTCCGAACAGAGGTGGCGCGGATGTTACGACTCAGCCTTCGGGATCAGTGGCTGGTTCATTACCGTCTGTAGTTATGCGCCCAGCAGAGTAGGATTTGATTGGAGCGACAAAGGGAAAGTGAGGCAGTAGTTACAGAGATATTTTCAGCCTTAAGAGACTTGTTTAGGTCGTTATGGTAGATACATGTGGAGTGCTATGTTCGGTTAGCATGTGTAAGTTGTGATTAGAAAACATGGGTAGTTGAAAAGGGTAAGTCTGGAGACGAGAAAATGGGGAGCCTTAGAATTTATAACAGTTGGGACCTTGGATGCAAGGCCGTCCTGAGTGGATGTTATAGTTGGTCTTTGTCGAAGTACTTGGTATGCGTGATATATATTGTGGGATAATTCCATGGGTAGTGTGAGATGGAAGTGGTAGCTTTCATGACGTGAACTGGTAAGAATGTTCCGGATCGGGGAACGAGAGTTTAGTACGAAGTGGGTCGGGTTGAGGCCATATCGCGAGTCAACCCGTAGCCCGGAATGTAGTGGGGTCAGTTTGAGGTGGTCCCGCTAGATGATAGTGTCACGAGGGTGTTAAGCCCAAGTTAGGAAACCATCGTACGAGTTCGTGGATGCGTTCGACCAGTAGCCGGGCCGATGAGGTCAGCCCATCTTGTCTTTCAGTTAGGACTGTTTACTCGGCGGAGGGTTATGCGAGATGTTGTATATCAGGAAGTTTGTAAGGCTGCACGGGGTTCCTACTTTATTTTATGGCAGGCAGTGGAGACCAGTTTATGGCTATTTCTTTTTCGGGAGGTTTTACCAGGCGGGGTTAGGAACTCAGGTGAGTCTTAGTATTGCATTCACCCTCGGGCCGACGGACGAACATCGCGTTTATCCGCATATTTGAGGATAGGTTACGGGTGGTGTTTTGATTTGTGGGTAGCCGAGGATTATTTGCCTCTTGTTGAGTGAGTATTATACTAGCTACCATTTCAGTATTCGGATGGTGCCTTATGAAGCCTTCTATGGACGGAAGTGTAGGTTGTCGGTCGATTGGTTCGATGTTGGCAAGGTTCAGATAGTTGGTCCCTACTTGTTTCAGCAGGATGTGGATAAGGTGAAGCTTATCCAGAAGAAGTTATTAGCAGCTCAGAGTCAACAGAAGTCGTGTGGATAATCGGCGTCGACACTTGGAGTTCAGGTTGACGGTGGGTCTTCTTGAAGGAACCACCGGGCGGTGTGGCGAGATGTGGAAAGCAGGGGAAACTTAGCCCGAGGTACTTTGGGCCTTTTCAGATCGTTGTAGTATAGGTCAGGTTGCCTATGAGTTAGCACTGCCGTCCGACTTAGGAGGCAGTACGTCCGGTATTCCATGTTGCCGTGTTGTCGGAAGAGTATCGGAGATCCATCCAGAGAGTTCCCAGTTAATGATGACCCAGTTAAAGATAGTAACCCCGAGATTTTGGAAACTGAAGCAATGACAGAAATGTGGTATGTATATTAGGAAGAGTTCGAGTGTACGAGAAGGGTACGACGAGTAAAGGGAGAAGCGAGCATGTGTTATGAGAATAGGAGTGATCATTTCTTATGTGAAGAAAGTATCCTTTGGACCATAGGTAGAGCTAATGGTATTGTTATACGATTAGAGGTGATTCTTCGTTGGCTTGGATGTGAGTTTTTGCGCGTATGTGGTATTATGGCCAGGTGTGGCATAATTGGTTTTGTAAGTATAGTAGTGAAGACTATATCGGTGCTTGTTGTTACACCCCGTATTTACAGGACATGTTTTAAGAACGTACGTAAGAACTCACAAGTGCTAAGATGTGAGACTTGTAAAAATTTATCGGAATTATGAAATTGTCGAAAAATGTATTATTGTGACGAATGGGAGGGCGACATGTGTCACCCCCCCTTAATGTGCCTTGGACGAAATAGCATGGCTAAAATGGTCATTGACCATAGTCTTGTATTGACTAAGTCTTGCAACTTGTGAGTATGAGATTATTGACTAAGTCAAAGGAGTCAATTAGTCTTGATATTTAGCTAGAGCTCATCCTAGCCACCCAAATGGTTGCATCTTGACCCTCCATGTCCCTTTATAATACTAGTAGTAGCAAGACATTGTCTAACACTTAGAAAATTTTCAAGAAAATTGAGAGTTGAGCAAGAATGCTCTCGGGTTCCATACATTCAAAAGGATTTTTTTTTGTTTCTTGTCCAATAATCTTCCCACTTTAAACCAAGGTTCCTAAGTGTATTGTAAGCGTATCTCAATAGAAAAATCCCGGAAAAAGATGGTTTTCGTGTTAGTCGCAAGAAGAAAACCTAGTTGTCTTTCTAGGTTTTGTTGAGAAGTTTGAGGGAAAAGTGTTGGAGTTGCTCTAAGGGTCTCAAGGAGCGGATTGAAGTGTCTCAAGAGGCTCTAGATTGCTAAGGAGCGACTTCGGATTTGAAGATTTGGATTAAGATTCGTTGAGGTATAATCTTGTTCTTTGAAAGTGTTACAAGATTATTTATATTGTTGTTAGCTATACTTGTTGCTAGCATGAAGTATATGTGTTGAAGTTTGTAAGTATTATGGATTGATTGTGGCCTTGAACCGAAATGTAATGTGAGCCATGTAAGTTAGATTATAATTTGTCGTTATTAGAATCGCCGCATGTTATTAACTTGAAGATTATAGTAGTTATAATTGGTTGCGACTTGATATCATGTTATGCTAACAACTTGGATTGAATTGGAAATTGGATAAGAATTAATGTTGTAGTACCTACATGTAGCCGAATTGGCCAAGTATGTTGTATTGAGTTAATATCGTTTGTGGGCGGAATTTTACACGCCTAGTAGGCGTGTAATCCCTATTGTTGATTGCATTGTTTGGGCCTTAAATGTGGCGTGTTTGGTTATTGTATTCGCCTTGAAAAGGTGGCATAATAGTAGAAACAAAGGAGGTCTGTCCGATTTTCCGTAGAATTTGGCGACTTAGCACTTAGAATATTCTACGTCAAGTAAGAGGTTAATGGACGTATTGTGACCATGATAGGTTGAAGAACTAAGTATAGCGTATCCTACTTGAAGAATGGAATAGCTCAAGGTTGAAGTACTTTGGAGCATTTTGCTACTTGTCGACAATCGTCGCGAGGTATGTGAACCTCTTCCTTCCTTTGGCATGATTCTATGTATGGAATATACTTATGGTATCATTTCATGTTTCCTTCTACTCTTAGAAGTTAAGAGGTAGTGGTGTGATTTACTCTATGTAGAACTTTTCCTATCCTTTGAGCATGAATAGTTGCACGTATGTAGTACGGTAGACGTACAAGACCTTGATATCCTTTACTAGTTTTATGAATAGCCAGGGCGGGTGAGTTAGGAGATTAACTCACTTCTTTGAGAGTATTAAGGATGTCTAATGTTTTATTAAAGTTAAGGGACTTGAAGAGTTTTAAAGTATTTGATACTTGTTTCGTTTTAAACGTATAAGTCCCTTGGATAGGAAATTGTATTTAGCTAAGGCATAAAGTGAATATAACGACTTTATGGAGAGTTGGTTATATTTGCTTTATGGAAATATAAATGACTGGTTTTTAGTGAAAAAGGCAACTTGATTGTTTTTAAGGCATCAATTGCCTAAGGTTGTATAATAAAAGGATTCACTTGATTTCTAAAGGTTAAGAGACTAATTGTATTTTTGAAAGTTAAGTGAATTGATTTGAAAGTATTTAATACTTGGTTTCAAAAAGTAGAAGTCTCTTGGTTAAAAGGAATGAGTTTTGTCTAAAACCATAAAGGGTTATAACAGCTTTATGGGAAGTTGGTTATGACGGCTTTATGGAAGGTTAAGAGAATGGTTTTCGCTAATAATGTAATAAACGAAATAACTTGTATTAATGAAGGGCAATGTGATTTAAAGGTATCACTTGCTTAAAGCTTTTAAGTAAGAAGTCACATAATTTAGAAGCTGGTTATTGAATTTCTAAAAAGGGTAATGTGACTTGTCAAAAAAAGTAGAGATGACTTGATCATCGCGTTGTCGGTGACTTGGAAGTTTTATTTGAAAAGAGTCTTTCTAAAGAAGTAGAGGCGTGAGTACGTTGGGATAAATTCGGATTTTTATATGACATTATCGACCCGTAGACGGGCCGGGCAAAGATACCTTACGCGCACTATATGACATTATCGATCGAGACGGGCCGCAAAGATACCTTACGCGCACTATATGACATTATCGACCCAGACGGGCAGGCAAGATACCTTTACGCGCACTATATGACATTATCGACCCGCAGACGGGCCGCAAGATACCTTTACGCGCACTATATGACATTATCGACCCGCAGACGGGTCGGGCAAGATACCTTACGCGCACTATATGACATTATCGACCCGAGACGGGCCGAAGTATACCTTACGCGCACTATATGACATTATCGACCCGCAGACGGGTCGGGCAAGATACCTTACGCGCACTACATGACATTATCGACCCGAGACGGGCCGGCAAAGATACCTTTATGGGCGACTATAGGACATTATCGCGTCCCGAGACGGGCGGACAAGATACCTTTGTGGCGCACTATGTGATCTTATCGCGCCCCGTTGGGCGCAAGAAGGTGTCCTCCGTAAAGGGCCGGACTAGGTTGTGTAAGGTAAGTAGGTTATATGGTAGTGAACTTGATGATTTTCCGAAGTAAGTTCGTAAGGAAGTGACTATACCCTTTATTGAGAAATGGGAAAAGATAATAAGGTACGATTAGGTTCACGAGGGGGTAATGACATGGTAGGCCAGTGTATTTACTTCTTTTACACTTACCCCTGTCATGCTTTTATACAGATATGTTTTAATTGTTGGACCTTATTTCCGTTCCATATTCTGCACTGTCAGATCGACTTTCGGCTGCGTTCATGCCCGCAGTTTTAGGTACCTGTGTGGTGATCCTTGCTCTAGGACCTCGTTCGCTTTTGGGAAAAAGCTCCATTTGCTCCGAGGCTTATCCTTGGTACGCTTTCCACGAGGTAGTAGTTCATGTATATTCAGGGGTATGGCGGGGCCCTGTCACGCCACAGTTGTTATATTAAAAATTCTTAGAGGTCTGTAGTCACATATTGAGGGTCGCTTTGTAAAGAAAATGAGGCAACCTGCTTGTTTTTATATATATGTCCGAAGGTAGCCCTACTTCCAACTCGTTGTTTTATTTCTGTTGTTTATTTTATAAGTTCCATGTATGTTCACTGATTATCTCTCGATGTATACCGTAAGGGTGTCTGGTAGGGCACTGGGCCATGCCCGGTCGGGTCGTGACAAAGTGGTATCGAGCGCTTAGTCCTCGGAAAGTGTCTACAGACCGTGTCTAGTAGAGTCTTGATTATCGGTGTGTTGTGCACCACATCTATAATCAGGAGGCTGCAGGACATTTAGGATTGGTTTCCATTCTTCTCTCTTTGAGATCGTGCAGTAGAGCCGTCATAGTAGGTTGAATCCTCTCTGACCCCCCCTTTCTTATGTAACAGTTATGCCTCCACGGAAGGCGACCAGAGCCCAGAAGGGCAAGGCAGCAGCAGGAGCTGCTAGCGGTACTCAGAGGGTTACACGGGCTCAGGCACAGACTATGCCTGAGGTAGTAGGCGGGTCGGCGAGTTCAGCCACGCCTGCAGTTTTAGAGGAGCCGAGAGCGGCAGTAGCTCCAGAGGTTCCGGTACCAGACCCTCCAGTTCCCCAGCCAGCTGCTGAGTATAGAGACTACGGGGAGCAGATTCGGTTATTGACCAGTATAGTAGCCGGGCAGCGCCGACAGGAGCAGGCAGCCCACCCTAGAGCCGACAGTTTGCGGATTAGGGATTTTCTGGGATGTCATCCACCTGAGTTTTATGGTTCGAGGTCTGATGAGGATCCGCAGGAGTTCATTCGGCAGCTACAGCGGACCATGCAGGTTCTTAGGGCTTCAGAGACAGAGTCTGTTACGCTAGCCTCTTACCGGTTGCGCGATATTGCGTTGAACTGGTTTGAGTCGTGGTTGCTTTCGAGGGGTGATGATGCTCTTCCAGCTGTTTGGGAGGAGTTTACAGAGGCCTTCATGGATCACTTTTTGCCTCCTGAGATGAGGAGAGCCCGGGTAGACAGATTCTTGACCTTGAGGCAGAACGGGAGGACTGTCAGGGAGTATAGCTTGGAGTTTGACTCCTTGGCCAGACATGCGCATACTATTGTAGCTGACATGGCGGATAGGGTTCATCGTTTTGTGATGGGGCTTGACCGTCATATGATTACCGCATGCTTGGGTGTGGCTCTTCAGCCCGGTATGGACATCGCCCGGATGCAGGCCTATGCGCAGGGGATAGAGGATAGAGAAAGGGAGGACCAGTTTGATTCAGGCCAGCCCAAGAGGCTGTGACATCGTGGTCTCAGTGGCGCTGAGGCGGACAGCCTCAGCAGCAGAGTAGGTCCACATTCCAGCCAGCACCGAGTGCTCCTCCACAGTTTTCCGGCGGGGGGTTTTACAACCCCGGGAATGCAGGGGCCGGTCAGGTCTCTAGAGCTTCAGATCCTCAGGGAGATGGGGGTTCCAGTCAGTCGAGGCCACCTGTGCCTCAATGCGCCCAGTGTGGTAGGTTACATTCTGGGGTATGTCGCGCCGGTACGGGTGCTTGTTTTTCTTGTGGTCGTCTAGGCCATATGTTAAGAGAGTGTCCTTATAGAGGGGGTCCTGGTGGGACAACACCGTCTACTGGATCAGTTGCAGGTTCTTCGCCTTCAATAGCTAGGCAGGAGGTTCATACACCGACAGGCCGTGGCAGAGGTCGTGGTGGGAGTTCCCAGTTTTAGCGGTCCTTGAACCGCCTATATGATTTCAGGTATGTCTTTGGCCTTTAGAAACTTGTATGCATGATAAAGTTGTGGTATGTTTAAGTGTCATGAACAGATTATATTGAGACTGTGTATAAGTTAGAAGGAGTTGGAAGTACGAAAAGATAATCCCTTTTTGGGCTTATGATGGACAGATATGCGTGTGCGAGGCATTAGGGCCATGTGTGGCATTTTTGGTATGTCGGGGTTGTGAAAGGAAACTATGTCGCTAATGGTAAGTTTGACTCCGAAAGAACATTCGGGGACGAATGTTTCTAAGGGGGGAAGAATGTTACACCCCGTATTTACAGGACATGTTTTAAGAACGTACGTAAGAACTCACAAGTGCTAAGATGTGAGACTTGTAAAAATTTATCGGAATTATGAAATTGTCGAAAAATGTATTATTGTGACGAATGGGAGGGCGACATGTGTCACCCCCCCTTAATGTGCCTTGGACGAAATAGCATGGCTAAAATGGTCATTGACCATAGTCTTGTATTGACTAAGTCTTGCAACTTGTGAGCATGAGATTATTGACTAAGTCAAAGGAGTCAATTAGTCTTGATATTTAGCTAGAGCTCATCCTAGCCACCCAAATGGTTGCATCTTGACCCTCCATGTCCCTTTATAATACTAGTAGTAGCAAGACATTGTCTAACACTTAGAAAATTTTCAAGAAAATTGAGAGTTGAGCAAGAATGCTCTCGGGTTCCATACATTCAAAAGGAAATTTTTTTTGTTTCTTGTCCAATAATCTTCCCACTTTAAACCAAGGTTCCTAAGTGTATTGTAAGCGTATCTCAATAGAAAAATCCCGGAAAAAGATGGTTTTCGTGTTAGTCGCAAGAAGAAAACCTAGTTGTCTTTCTAGGTTTTGTTGAGAAGTTTGAGGGAAAAGTGTTGGAGTTGCTCTAAGGGTCTCAAGGAGCGGATTGAAGTGTCTTGAAGAGGCTCTAGATTGCTAAGGAGCGACTTCGGATTTGAAGATTTGGATTAAGATTCGTTGAGGTATAATCTTGTTCTTTGAAAGTGTTACAAGATTATTTATATTGTTGTTAGCTATACTTGTTGCTAGCATGAAGTATATGTGTTGAAGTTTGTAAGGATTATGGATTGATTGTGGCCTTGGAAATCCGAAATGTAATGTGAGCCATGTAAGTTAGATTACAATTTGGTCGTTATTAGAATCGTCGCATGTTATTGACTTGAAGATTATAGTAGTTATAATTGGTTGCGACTTGATATCATGTTATGCTAACAACTTGGATTGAATTGGAAATTGGATAAGAATTAATGTTGTAGTACCTCTATGTAGCCGAATTGGCCAAGTATGTTGTATTGAGTTAATATCGTTTGTGGGCGGAATTTTACACGCCTAGTAGGCGTGTAATCCCTATTGTTGATTGCATTGTTTGGGCCTTAAATGTGGCGTGTTTGGTTATTGTATTCGCCTTGAAAAAGGTGGCATAGTAGTAGAAACAAAAGAGGTCTTTGTCCGATTTTCCGTAGAATTTGGCGACTTAGCACTTAGAATATTCTACGTTTGAAGTAAGAGGTTAATGGACGTATTGTGACCATGATAGGTTGAAGAACTAAGTATAGCGTATCCTACTTGAAGAATGGAATAGCTCAAGATTGAAGTACTTTGGAGCATTTTGCTACTTGTCGACAATCGTCGCGAGGTATGTGAACCTCTTCCTTCCTTTGGCATGATTCTATGTATGGAATATACTTATGGTATCATTTCATGTTTCCTTCTACTCTTAGAAGTTAAGAGGTAGTGGTGTGATTTACTCTATGTAGAACTTTTCCTATCCTTTGAGCATGAATAGTTGCACGTATGTAGTACGGTAGACGTACAAGACCTTGATATCCTTTACTAGTTTTATGAATAGCCAGGGCGGGTGAGTTTGGAGATTAACTCACTTCTTTGAGAGTATTAAGGATGTCTAATGTTTTATTAAAGTTAAGGGACTTGAAGAGTTTTAAAGTATTTGATACTTGTTTCGTTTTAAACGTATAAGTCCCTTGGATAGGAAATTGTATTTAGCTAAGGCATAAAGTGAATATAACGACTTTATGGGGAGTTGGTTATATTTGCTTTATGGAAAGATAAATGACTGGTTTTTAGTGAAAAAGGCAACTTGATTTTTTTTAAGGCATCAATTGCCTAAGGTTGTATAATAAAAGGAGTCACTTGATTTCTAAAGGTTAAGAGACTAATTGTATTTTTGAAAGTTAAGTGAATTGATTTGAAAGTATTTAATACTTGGTTTCAAAAAGTAGAAGTCTCTTGGTTAAAAGGAATGAGTTTTGTCTAAAACCATAAAGGGTTATAACGGCTTTATGGGAAGTTGGTTATGACGGCTTTATGGAAGGTTAAGAGAATGGTTTTCGCTAATAATGTAATAAACGAAATAACTTGTATTAATGAAGGGAAATGTGATTTAAAGATATCACTTGCTTAAAGCTTTTAAGTAAGAAGTCACGTAATTTAGAAGCCGGTTATTGAATTTCTAAAAAGGGTAATGTGACTTGTCAAAAAAAGTAGAGATGACTTGATCTGCGGTTGTCGGTGACTTGGAAGTTTTATTTGAAAAGAGTCTTTCTAAAGAAGTAGAGAGTAATCGTTGGGATAAATTCTCGATTTTATATGACATTATCGACCGCAGATGGGCCGGCAAAGATACCTTACGCGCACTATATGACATTATCGACCCGAGACGGGCCGGGCAAGATACCTTACGCGCACTATATGACATTATCGACCCGCAGATGGGCCGCAAGATACCTTTACGCGCACTATATGACATTATCGACCCGCAGATGGGCCGAGCAAAGATACCTTACGCGCACTATATGACATTATCGACCCGAGACGGGTCGGGCAAGATACCTTCACGCGCACTATATGACATTATCGACCCGCAGACGGGTCGGGCAAGATACCTTACGCGCACTATATGACATTATCGACCCAGAGATGGGCCGGGCAGTACACCTTTACGGGCAGACTACATGACATTATCGACCCAGAGATGGGCCGGGCAATATACCTTTATGGGCAGACTATAGGACATTATCGCGTCCCAGAGACGGGCGGACGATACCTTTGTGGCGTACTACGTGATCTTATCGCGCCCCGTGTTGGGCCGGCAAGAAAGGTGTCCCTCCGTAAAGGGCCGGACTAGGTTGTGTAAGGTAAGTAGGTTATATGGTAGTGAACTTGATGATTTTCCGAAGTAAGTTCGTAAGGAAGTGACTATACCCTTTATTGAGAAATGGGAAAAGATAATAAGGTACGATTAAGTTCACGAGGGGGTAATGACATGGTAGGCTCAGGTATTTACTTCTTTTACACTTACCCCTGTCATGCTTTTATACAGATATGTTTTAATTGTTGTACCTTATTTCCTTTCCATATTCTGCACTGCCAGATCGACTTCTTCGGGTCGCTCATGCCCGCAGTTTTAGGTACCCGTGTGGTGATCCTGCTCTAGGACTCGGTTCGCTTTTGGGAGAAAGCTCCATTTGCTCCGAGGCTTATCCCTTGGTACGGTTTTCCTCGAGGTAGTAGTTCATGTATATTCAGGTATGGCGTGGCCCCGTCCCGCCACGCTTGTTATATTAAAAATTCTTAGAGGTGCGTACTACATATCGTGGGTCGCTTTGTAAAGAAAAGAGGCAACCGTCAGCTTGTTTTTATATATATGTCGGAAGGTAGCCCTATCGGCTAACCTCGTTGTTTTATTTCATTGTTTATTTTATAAGTTCCATGTATGTTCGATTATCTCTCGATGTATACTGTAAAGGTGCGTGTAGGGCACGACCATGCCCGGTGGTCGTGACACTTGTGTGATTAGAGACTTAGAAGGAACATTCGGGATGAATGTTTCTAAGGGGGGAAGAATGTTACACCCCGTAGTTCCAGGGTATGTATATGAGGACGTACGTACGAGAATACGACAGTAAAATTGGGAAGGAAGAAAGATGTGATTTTTCGACGGAAAAGTTTCCGGATTTTGTGAAGGAAAAAGGTTCGTTAATGGGAATTGGATTCCCAGATTTGGTATTTGTACTTTTTAGAATATTTGAGTATTATGAAATTTTATTTCCGAAATTGGTCACGTGGGGCCCACGGGAAAATTTACGATTTTGTGGGGCCCACTTTATTTTCGGATTTTTGGCATTACGGATATTTTCGGGAGACGAAATATTTTGGACGAGTAGGGGGGCGACACATGTCACCCCCATGTGGCCATGTTGGCCGAATTGGAGAAGGACAAGTGGGACGTTTTTTAGGTGGACAAGTGGCCCATTTTTGCGCCACTTGGCCCATTTTGTGGTAGCCAAATGGTTGGCCAACTACCCACACACATGTACCCCATCCTCACCTTACACTTGCCTAGATCTTGGCCATTGATTTTCCTATAAATACCCCTTTGTGCAAGACTAATTCTTCATCCACACTTAAAGTTTTCCAAGGCAAAAACTATTCCCCTCTTGTGGAGTTCTCGTCCAACCCCCCCCCCACTTTGTGTAGGAATACTTCAAGTATTGTTGTATAAATCCCAAATACCTTAGCCTAGTTTTCCTAGTAGTATTCCAAAGTTATTTCAATACTAAGAGCCGGAAATACTACTTTATCCCAATAGTCGCAAAATGAAGCCCTAGAAAAATCTTCATAGCTTAGATGAAGTGTTAAGAGAAGTTGTTTAGAAACTTCTAAGGGTTGCTTGGAGCAGGTTGGAGCGTAAGGATTTGGAGCTAAACGTTGCTCAGGATCGACTTATTATCTTGGATAATTTTGGGCTTATCGAGGTAATGATCTTTGTCCCCCTATTGTAATTGGATATTACATGTTGTAGTAATGTATAGTTGAGTATACTATATGTAGAATGAATATGGATAAGAATTGAATCAGATTTACATAGGACTGTATTTACAAAGACTTGTAGTATTATTGTGGAGTAGAATTGTACACGCCCGGTTAGACGTGTAACCCCGGAATTGTTGGTTTGGTAGCAGCCTCGTTAGAGGAGGAGATTTATGTGGTTGCGGGGGGGGGGGGAGGTGCTGCCAAATTTTCCGTAGAATATGGAACCGTGTATTTAGAAATATTCTACGAAGGGATCTAGAAGTTAATATACGTTTTATGGCCTTTATAGGTGGAAGTACGAGTAGCGTATTCTACTGGGCGGTGGAAAAGGCTAGTGCGATTTAGTACTTGGAGCATTTTGCTAATTGTCGATAATCGTCGCGAGGTATGTGAACCTCTTCCTATCTCTTCTAGCATGATTGTTGTGAACTATGTAGTACGGTAGACGTACATGTGCTAAATGAATTTGGTTGGTTTAAAACATAAAGTGTTATAACGGCTTTATGGGAAGTTTGTTGTAACAACTTTATGTAGGTAAAGAAATGGTTTGTGGTTTTTAAAAGATAAGAGACTTGACTTATAAATGACTTGATGTGAAATATTAAGGAACTTGATTTCTAAAAGAAAAGAGACTTGAGGAATTGAAGAGTTTTTGGTTTAAAAGAAAGACATGGTTTTATCATTGGTTTTAAAATGGTAACTTGACTTTAAAAGGAGAAGTGTCTTGGTTTAAAAAGAAGGCATGGTATTGTCTTAATTTGGTTTAAAAAGGAAAGTATGGAAGTTGTTTTGGTTTACTTAAAATGTTAGTCACTCTATTTTGATACTACGGGTATCGGGTGACCTTTGTAAAAGAAATGGATCTTTTAAAAGAATTTAACGTACGTAGTACTTTGGGGTTAGAACCTAGACTTTGGCATAAAATGAAAGTACCTTGAGTTGTGTGTAACTTGCATATGTTTGCGTGTGATAGCCTTGTCGTGCTAGTATTGTATTTCTATACCACCGCGTCTCTCGATGGAGGGCCGACTGATTTGTTATGATCTTACTGACGCACGGCAGCGATGAGCATTCCACGCACGCTTCGTGATTATTATTCCATGGACTAGCTCTTCACGAGGTTTTACCGATTCGCTTGGTATCCGTAGTTGGCTCGCATTTGCCCGAGGTCGTGGCTGATTCGGCTTGGTATCCGTAGTTAGCCTTCGACTTGCCGCTCAGTTTTGTGACGAAGTCTCGTGATTCCGGCTTGTATCCGGTAGTTAGTTCGTGATTGCCCGACCAGCTACGTGGCGCAGTGGTATCCGTAGTTGGCTTTCGACTTGCCCCGGGTCGGCCGTGGTATGGTTATATAGATTTGTTAGTACGGCTCGTATCCGTAGTTGGCTTTCGACTTGCCCGGCCAAGATGATACGGATTTGGTATCCGGTAGTTAGCTCGTACTTGCCTGCACGGTTTTTATGACACGTGGGACTCGTGTTCATGTGTACTCCTTGGTGTTGCTATATCATGATCACGCGGCGAGGAAGGTATTCCACGCACGAATGATGTGGTGGCGTGAGACCCATATTTATATTTGAGTGATGACTTTGAGGGCGCGAGTCCCGACTTGACGCGGATCGCTACATATTATGTAATCGTAGTTTGGTTATCATATATGTCTCTGCTTTATATAGACTACTATGATTTCATTTACGATTTTCGCCACATACTTGGTACTGTCAGATCGACCTCCTTCGGGCTGCGTCATGCCGCAGTAGAGGTAAATCGGTTGTTGATCCTCATAGGATCACGCCAACAGATTGGGAAGCTCCGTTTCTCCGGAGGCTTATCTTTTGGTATGTTTTCCTGAGTTGTAGGTTCTTGTACATTCAGGGGTATGGCGGGGCCCTTTCCCATCATAGTTGTGGTTACATTCTTAGAGGTCTGTAGTAATCGCAGGCGTGTGGTTGTAAAGGATGTAACTGTTCAATTTCTGTATATATGCAAGAAGGCAACCGTTTTGGTTAGCATGTTTTATTATCATATCTCTTGTTTCATGTTTAAGTTTTTATTTCCGTTGATTTTCTCTGATGTTGTATCACTAGGGTGCCCGGGGTAAGGCACGACCACGCCCGGATCGGTCGTGACAAGATTTACCGCGGCCGCGGTAGAGGTCGTGGTGGTGGTTCCATTCTAGCGTCCACGTAACCGCATATATTCTCTAGCCAGCCGCCAGGATCAGGAGGCTTCCCCTGACGTCGTCACAGGTACATTATTGATTTCAGACTGTGATGTTTATGCTTTGATAGATCCAGGTTCTACCTTGTCCTATGTGTCCCCTCTTATTGCGGGTAGAATCGGGATAGAGCCGGTGTCGATAGAGCCTTTTGAGGTAGCTACGCCAATGGGAGTGTCACGACCCATTCCCGGGCCCATGACTGGTGCCTTACCCGGACACCCAAGTAGCTAAACATCAGAGTAACTAGCGGAACATAACCAAGACATGAAATAATAAAAGTAAAAATAGTCTATCCAAGAAAAGTTGCCTTTCGGCAAATATATATAATTTCCCAAGAAACAAGCTATAATCCCAAAATGCGATAGACTACTGCACTCTAAGGAAATGTAACACTACGACGACAGTGGCCCCGTCATACCCCTGAATGTACAAAACATCTACAACACCAGGGAAAACCATACCAAAAGTCGAGCCTCCGGAGAAATGGAGCTCCTGACACCAGAGTAAAGATCCTAAGACTGAGGATCCGCTACCTGCTTCCCTTTTCCTCTGCAAGATGAACGCACTTCAAGGAGGTCGATAACAGTACCAAGTATGTGAAACTGTAAAGTACAGATATATACACATATATAAAACCATAACATTTTTAAAACCAATTCACAAGTATGTATGAAAACAACCGAAAGTTAATCGCACATAGTGCCACATCACAAACAAGAGCAATAATAGGTATATCAGAATGTGTCTTTTCTAGGCCGCGAATGATCAAGCAAGGCCAATCGCCCATAGTATCATTATGCATGCCTAATCTTGACTCCGCACCGCATAGGCCACCTAGGCCCGCATGAGGTATTTCTCGCATCGAGGGTAGCTACTCCTCGCATCGCCCCGACTCGTAGTCCGCATGGCCACATAGACCGCATGAGGTATTCCTCGCACACTAACCTGGAACTCCCGTAGCTCCGCATAGGTCCCCTGGACCCGCATGAGGCATTCCTCGCATCGGGGGTCAGCTTAACCCCCGGTATAACATGTCAAAAGGTGGGTGGTACAATACTAACATAACGGCTTATCGTTAAACAACATAAGCACAATAAGAATAACCTCTTTATACAATCATCACAAGAATCGAGCACAACGACTAACCGTTGAACAATATAATCATAACAAGAATAACCTCCTACGTAGGCTTCACAAGATACTAACACACGAGGCATCATAACATGTCTATCAAACCAACTTACCATACCTTCAGACAACATTTCAAGCATTTGATAATAAAAACCGTTTTCTTATCCTTCTTAAGTCGTTATACCTAACTTCCCATAAAGCTAGTATAATCCTTAAGCTTTTTATAAAAACTCAGTATTACTTTTCTTCCGAAAATGATTCATAACTCTTTTTTAAATATTCAAGAATCTTATTATTTAGAACTCCAGTCCAAAGATATCAAAGTAAAACCAAGTTCAGTTTAACACACGTACGTCTACCGTACTATATATATATTTGGAAAATATCATGCTCAAAGGGATAGGAAGAATCACATACCTCCTCGGCTAAATCCACTTGCCAAGTCGGATATGTCGCTCGAAGAGTGTCAACCTATAATAGTCAAAACATGACTATTAACTTCTAGTTTTTCGTGGAATTCTTCTAAGTGAGACTTCTCTTAGTCTACGGAAAATTGGGCAGCACTTCCCCCATTTTTACTCAATTCTTCATTTTTAACAAAGCCGATAATTGTAACTAACGTGGCGCAATAATTCCGATAAGTAAGGAAGGGGATAACACGCCCAAACGGAACGCGATTAACAATCTCTCCTTCATAAATATAATAGGTAAAGAAGGGGATTACACGCCCAAACGGTAACGTGGTTTACTATCTCGCCTTCATAATAACAATAAGTAAAAGAATGGGATTACGCGCCCAAACGGTAACGCGGTTTACTATCTCACCTTCATAATAACAATAAGAAAAAGAAGGGGATTACGCGCCCAAACGGTAACGCGGTTTACTATCTCTCCTTCATAATAACAATAAGTAAAAGAAGGGGATTACGCGCCCAAACGGTAACGCGGTTTACTATCTCGCCTTCATAATAACAACAAGAAAAGTCCAAAGTAGATACGGTCCTTAAGTTGGGGTCCTTGGCCAACTTTTACATTTTACTTATCCAATTACTTCATTAGTCTTTCAACTTATATTCCAATCTTACTATAAGTTATAGTCCATAATATACTTCCAATATATGTATAATATCTTTATATACATAATAATCAAATTCACAAAGAGTTTAAGGTTCATTACCTCAATACTAGCCCAACAATATCCAAGATTTTAAAGTCGTTCCAAAGCAAGTCTTAGCTCCAAACCTTTGTGTTTTAGCTCCAATTTCTTGTGTTCCAACTCACCATAGTTTACCCTTAGAAGTTCCAACCAACTTCTATTCAATAATTTGACTCCAAAAGGTGAAGAACACTTAGTCTTCAAAACTGTCCAGTTTCGGTTTTGGTGGTGTTTTAGAGGCTATGGGTGTGAAAATCTTATCTAACTCTTGGTTGGTAATCTTCCTAACATACTAAGGAAGAACACTTATAAGTTTAAGAGTTTTTGGACAAATTTAGGTAGGGGAGGGGCTGTTTAGACGAGAGCAACAAGGGATGGAGGGAGAGGAAATTATTTTCCAAGACTTGTAATGTTTTAGTGTGGATGATTTCATCTACTTAGGGGGTTTATATAGCACAACCAAGGGAGGGGATTAACACAAGTGCAAGGTAGAGATTAATTGTGTAAGAGCCTTCCCACACTTGTCTTACAAAAGTTAGGCAAGTCTTGACTAAGCAAGACTTGCCTACAATTCCAATCTTGCCAATTAGGCAAGACTTGTTGGCCACTTGTCTTGCCAACTTGTCCACCCATTTTCGTCCACTTGGACCAATCCATGGGTGACACATGTCGCCATCCTATTGGTCCAAAATATTTTATCTTTCGGAAAAATTCCATAGTCGTAAAAATATTCAAAGCGTAAATTTTCTTCACAAGGTTCGAAATAACTTTCGTCGGAAAACAATTCTATCATTCTTACCCTAATCAGGGCATATACATTCGTACGTACGTCCTCACATACGTACTCCGGAACCACGGGGCATAACATTCTCCCCCCCTTAGAAACATTCGTCCCGAATGTTCCTTCTAGATTTTTCAACTTAGATACGACATAGTCCCCCATAATTTGAACAATTAGCAAAATGCCGCATATGGCCACAACAGAATACCTAAGTACATATGATAATTTAAATTAACCAGTATAAAAGTGAGTTACCTTGGGGTGTGGGGAAAAGATGGGGGTACCTCTGCCTCATGTCCTCCTCTGCTTCCCACGTCATTTCCTCTCTGTTCTCGTTCCGCCATAAGACTTTGACGGAAGCCACATCCTTTGTCCGCAGTCGCCTAACCTGACGATCAAGTATCGCTATGGGAATCTCCTCATACGATAACTCCTCACACTGACATCATCAACCGGTGTACTTAGACGGATCTCGATACATCTCTCAAAGATAGAAACATGAAAATCGGATGCATCGCCTCCAGATCGGACGGCAGATCCAACTCATAGGCAACCTTGCCTACTCTACGGACAATCTGATAAGGCCCAATGTACCTTGGGCTGAGCTTCCCTTTCTTGCCAAACCTCATCACACCCTTCATGGGTGATACCTTCAGAAAAACCCAATCAGCAACCTCAAACTCCAAATGTCGACGCCGATGATCTGCATACGACTTGCCGACTCGAGTCGCTAATAACCGCCTTCGGATAAGCTTCACCTTATCCATCGTCGCTGAACCAAGTCTGGACCGACTAACTGTACCTCACCCACATCAAACCAGCCTATCGGTGACCTGCACTTCCTCCCATATAAGGCCTCGTAAGGCGCCATCTGGATACTGGAGTGGTAGCTGTTGTTATACGCAAACTCTACTAGCGGCAAATGATCCTCCCAGCTACCTCTGAAGTCAATAACACAGGCTCGCAGCATATCCTCAAGTGTCTGGATAGTACGCTCTGCCTGTCCGTCGGTCTGGGGATGGAATGCAGTACTGAGGCTCACATGCGTCCCTAATCCCTTCTGGAAAGACCTCCAGAAGTTAGCCGTAAACTGGGCTCCTCGGTCAGATATGATAGATATAGGGACCCCATGCAGTCTCACGATCTCTCGGATGTAAAGTCTGGCGTAATCCTCGGCCGAAAAAGTCGTCCTGACGGGAAGAAAGTGGGCTGATTTTGTCAGCCTGTCGACGATAACCCAGATAGAATCATGCTTCCTCTGAGTGCGAGGTAATCCTGTAATGAAGTCCATGTTGATCGCCTCCCACTTCCATGTCGGAATTTCTATGGCCTGCAACAACCCACCAGGCCTCTGGTGCTCTACCTTGACCTGCTGACAACTCGGGCACTGAGCAACAAATTCTGCAACGTCTCTCTTCAGGCCGTCCCACCAATACATAGATTTGAGGTCGTGGTACATCTTTGTCGACCCCGGATGGATAGAGTAACGCGCGCTGTGTGCTTCCCCTAGAACCTGCTGTCGAAGTCCTGCAATATCTGGAACACACAACCTGCCCTCAAACCTTAGCACCCCATCAGGTGCTACCTCAAAAGGACCCTTCCCCTCATGAAGAGCCGTATCACGATACCGTGTCATAACCGGATCCTCATACTGTCGCCTCTTCACCTCCTCGATGATGGAAGACTCGGCCACCTCTCGAACCCGAACTCCGCTATCATCAGAATCAATCAATCGGACTCCAAGGCTCGCTAGCCGATGTAACTCGCGGACCATGCCCCTCCTATCTGGCTGAACATCCAACAGACTACCCATCGACCTACGACTAAGGGCATCTGCCACTACATTGGCCTTTCCCGGGTGGTATAAAATATCGACATCATAATCCTTGAGTAGCTCTAACCACCGTCTCTGTCGCAAGTTCAACTCCCTCTGGCTGAAGATATACTGGAGGCTCTTGTGGTCGGTGTAAATTCCACGTGAACTCCATACAAATAATGTCTCCAGATCTTCAAGGCGTGAATCACTGCTGCCAACTCTAAGTCATGTGTGGGGTAGTTCTTCTCATGCTTCTTGAGCTGTCGAGATGCGTAAGCTATAACCTTGCCCTGCTGCATCAACACGCATCCGAGCCCGATGCCCGACGCATCACAATAAATAGCATAGCCATCTGGCCCCTCTGGAAGAGTAAGAACTGGGGCGGTTGTCAACTTCTCCTTTAGTAACTGAAAGCCCTTCTCGCAAGCATCCGTCCACTGAAACTTAGCTGCCTTCTGAGTCAGTTTGGTCAAAGGTGCTGAAATAGAAGCAAACTTTTCCACAAACCTCCGGTAGTAACCCGCAAGGCCCAAAGTCGCAAGACTCCGTGGTAGTAGGTCTAGGCCAACTCTTGACTGCCTCGATCTTTGCCGTATCTACCCGAATACCATCGGTCCCTACAATGTGCCCTAAGAACTCCACCGAAGCTAACCAAAACTCACATTTTGAAAACTTGGCGTATAACTGCTGGTCCCGGAGGACTCTCAGCACCGTCCTCAAATGCTCTGCATGGTCCTGCTCCGAGCGAGAATAAATCAAGATGTCATCAATGAATACTATGACGAATACCGCCGGAGCATTGGTCAAGCCGAAAGACATGACCCTAAACTCATAGTGCCCGTACCGGGTCTGGAACGCAGTCCTAGGGATATCCGACACCCTAACTCGCACCTGATGGTAACCAGATCGTAGGTCTATCTTAGAGAAACATCTCGCGCCCTGCAACTGGTCGAACAAGTCATCGATTCTAGGAAGGGGGTATCTGTTCTTAATAGTCACCTTGTTCACCGTCGTAATCAACGCACATACGCAGCTGGCCCCATCCTTTTTCTTCACGAACAATACCGCGCTCCCGGGGAGAGAAACACTAGGCCTAATGAAGCCTTTCTCCAAAGAAATCGCTTCACCGGTCCTTGCTTCTCTCAACTCGGCAGGTGCCATTCGGTATGGAGGAATGGATATAGGCCGAGTATCAGACAGAATATCAATGCAAAACTCTATCTCCCTCTCTGGAGGGATGCCCGGGAGGTCGTCTGGGAACACATCTGGAAACTCTCTAACTATTGGAACTGACTGTAGGTCTGGTGTCGCCGCCTCCGTATCGAATATCCGAACGAGATGGTAGATATACCCCTTCTGAACCATCTTCCTGGACTTGAGGTAGGAAATAAACTTACCCCTCGGCGACAAAGTGTTCCCCTCCCACTCGATAACCGGCTCCCGAACCGAACCGTACTCAATCGCTTTCCTACCACATTGGCGTAACAAGAAGCTAGCCAATCCATACCCATGATCACATCAAAATCGGTCATATCCAACTCTATCAAGTCGGCTAGGGTCTGACGACTACATATAGTCACTGGGCAAGCTCTATATACCTGCTCAGCTGCTACCGAATCCCCCACAGGCGTAGCTACCTCAAAAGGGTCTATGGACTCAGGCTCTATCCCTATCCTACTAGCAATAAGGGGGGATATATAGGACAAGGTAGAACCTGGATCTATCAAGGCATATACATCGCAACACGAAACTGATAAAGTACCTGTGATGACATCCGGCGATGCCTCCTGGTCCTGGCGGCTGGACATGGCATAAATGCGGCTCTGAGGACCGCTGGAACTAGCACCCCTGCCACGACCTCTGCCGCGACCTGCTGGCCCATGAGAACCACGCCCGGCGAGTAATCAGAGGAGATGAAGACGGCAAAAGACCGTAGGTGAACTTACTATTCGCGCCGCCTCTTAGCCTGACAAGCCTCGCAGTGACCTGCTGCCACAAGTGAAACAAACTCGCAGCAGCACACATTTCGAAATGGATCTCCCACATCGAACACACTGAGAGGAAAGTGGTCTCGATTGGTTAGTACCTTTGCTACCCTGGAAGTCTGAAGTCCTGGGGCCCTGACCTGCCCCCGTATACCCTGTCGATCCCGAAGATGGTGTAGGAGTGCTCTGAGCTGGATGAGGTGAAAATCTACTTCGCTGCTGAGGTCGTCCACCTCGAGAACTACCAAAGGACCCTGTCTTCCTGGCCTTCTTCTGCTGATATATGTCAACCCGTCTGCCTACGCCTCACACCTGCGTGAGCTGCGACGCGGAAATGTCCATGCCCTGAAGAGCTACACCGAGCAAGACTCCGCCAAGTAGTCGCCAAGACTCGTGACGTAACGGTGTACTCGGCATCCATATACGCCACCAACGCGGGACATACCGAGGCAACGAGTCGAACTCCACATTGTACTCCAATTGCGCCTCTCTGCCTCAAAGATCAAAATCTGCTACTGCTCTCCTCATCTGCGAGGCAAGAAGTGAGAGAGAAATGCCTCTGAGAACTCGTCCCAAACACCGAGGCGCTGCTTCCCGACAACTCCCAATCAAACCGGGCCGATCATGTATCACGCACCGATGTGACCCCAAGACCATCGACGGTCTCCGACGCCTTGATCACTTTCATAATCCAGAATCGCTCGATGAAATCGTGGATCATCCTCGTGCCTCGACCCATAAAACTCGTGGGCCGCAACTCGTAAAGTCCCGGTCTCAAACTATCCGACTCGTGAACTACGGTACCACCGAACCGAACCGCCAGATCCGGCTATCCTCGTGCTCGCCACGACTCGCCAATAATCGGGCCATCTCTTTGTAACCCATGTCCTGCTTCCAGCCGTGGGGGAGGCTCGTGCCGTGGCCTTAGCGACCCTCTGCCGCCCTAAACTCTCTGGGCCGGCGACGCCGTGGAACTTGCCGCCGAGGTATCACCTCGTAAGGTTGGGCCTGAGCCCTCGTGACTCTTTGTGTACTACTAGCAGCTCCCTCGGCTGCCTTGCCCTTCTGGGCCCGGGTTGCCTTACGTGGAGGCATAACTGGTAAGAAAGAGAAATTCGTCAGAAGGGTCTAATCTATAACACCGCTCTAAGGCACGATCTCAGAGTGAGAAGAATGGAAACCAATCCTAAATGTCCTGCAGCCTCCTGATTATAGATGTGGTGCACAACACACCGATAATCAAGACTCTACTAGACACGGTCTGTAGACACTTTCCGAGGATTAACCGCTCTGATACCACTTTTGTCACGACCCGTTCCCGGGCCCATGACTGGTGCCTTACCCGGACACCCAAGTAGCTAAACATCAGAGTAACCAGCGGAACATAACCAAGACATGAAATAATAAAAGTAAAAATAGTCTATCCAAGAAAAGTTGCCTTTCGGCATATATATATAATTTCCCAGTAGTGAACAGTTACAATCCCAAAATGCGATAGGACTACAGACCTCTAAGGAAATGTAAACACTACGACGGGACAGGGCCCCGTCATACCCCTGAATGTACAAAACATCTACAACACCAGGGAAAACCATACCAAAAGTCGAGCCTCCGGAGAAATGGAGCTCCTGACACCAGAGTAAAGATCCTAAGACTGAGGATCCGCTACCTGCTTCCATTTTCTTGCGGCATGAACGCAGCCCCCCGAAGGAGGTCAGTACAACAGGTACCAAGTATGTGAAATCAGAAGCATGATATATACACATATATAAAACCATAACATTTTTAAAACCAATTCACAAGTATGTATGAAAACAACCGAGTTAACTGCACATAGTGCCACATCACAAACAAGAGCAATAATAGGTATCTTATAATGTGTATTTTCTAGGCCGCGAATGATCGAAGCAAGGCCAATCGCCCATAGTATCATTATGCATGCCTAATCTTGGACTCCCGCAGTCCGCATAGGCCACCTAGGCCCGCATGAGGTATTTCTCGCATCGAGGGTAGCTACTCATCGGCATCGTCCTGGACTCTCGTAGTCCGCATGGCCACATAGACCGCATGAGGTATTCCTCGCACACTAACTCGAACTCCAGAGCTCGCATAGGTCCTCGACCCGCATAAGGCATTCTCGTGACGGGGTAGCTTAACCCCCGGTATAACATGTCAAGAGGTGGGTGGTACAATACTAACATAACGGCTTATCGTTAAACAACATAAGCACAATAAGAATAACCTCTTTATACAATCATCACAAGAATCGAGCACAACGACTAACCGTTGAACAATATAATCATAACAAGAATAACCTCCTTACGTAGGCGTCACAAGATACTAACACACGAGGCATCATAACATGTCTATCAAACCAACTTACCATACCTTCAGACAACATTTCAAGCATTTGATAATAAAAACCGTTTTCTTATCCTTCTTAAGTCGTTATACCTAACTTCCCATAAAGCTAGTATAACCCTTAAGCTTTTTATAAAAACTCAGTATTACTTTTCTTCCGAAAATGATTCATAACTCTTTTGAAATATTCAAGAATCTTATTATTTAGAACTCCAGTCCAAAGATATCAAAGTAAAACCAAGTTCAGTTTAACACACGTACGTCTACCGTATTATATATATATTTGGAAAATATCATGCTCAAAGGGATAGGAAGAATCACATACCTCCTCGGCTAAATCCACTTGCCAAGTCGCATATGTCGCTCGCAGAGTGTCAACCTATAATAGTCAAAACATGACTATTAACTTCTAGTTTTTCGTGGAATTCTTCTAAGTGAGACTTCTCTTAGTCTACGGAAAATTGGGCAGCACTTCCCCCGTTTTTACTCAATTCTTCATTTTTAACAAAGCCGATAATAGTAACTAACGTGGCGCAATAATTCCGATAAGTAAGGAAGGGGATAACACGCCCAAACGGAACGCGATTAACAATCTCTCCTTCATAAATATAATAGGTAAAGAAGGGGATTACACGCCCAAACGGTATGTGATTCTTCCTATCCCTTTGAGCATGATATTTTCCAAATATATATATAGTGTCATAAAAATCGTACGGGGCAAGTACGAAGGCTAACTACCAGATACCAAAGCCGCATCATCTACTGACCGGGGCAAGTACGAAAGCCAACTACCAGATACCAGAGCCGTACCAACAAATCTATATAACCATACCACGAAGCTGACCCAGGGCAAGTACGAAAGCCAACTACCAGATACCACCTACGCCACGTAGCTGGCCGGGGCAAGTATGAAGACTAACTACCAGATACCAAGCCGGAATCACGAGACTTCGTCACAAAACTGAACGGGGCAAGTACGAAGGATAACTACCAGATACCAAGCCGAATCAGCCACGACCTCGGGGCAAGTACGAGAGCCAACTACCAGATACCAAGCCAAATCAGTAAAACCTCATGAAGAGCTAGTCCATGGAATAATAATCACAGAATCGTACCCGTGGAATGCTCCACATCGCTGCACGCCCAAGTAAGATCATAACAAATCGATGCCCTCCATCGAGAGACGCGGTGGTATAGAAATACAATACTAGCACGACAAGGCTATCACACGCAAACATAGGCAAGTTACACACAACTCAAGGTACTTTCATTTTATGCCAAAGTCCAGGTTCTAACCCCAAAGTACTACGTACGTTAAATTCTTTTAAAAGATCCATTTCTTTTACAAAGGTCACCCGATACCCGCAGTATCAAAATAGAGTGACTAACATTTTAAGTAAACCAAAATAACTTCCATACTTTCCTTTTTAAACCAAATTAAGACAATACCATGCCTTCTTTTTAAACCAAGACACTTCTCCTTTTAAAGTCAAGTTACCATTTTAAAACCAATGATAAAACCATGTCTTTCTTTTAAACCAAAAACTCTTCAATTCCTCAAGTCTCTTTTCTTTTAGAAATCAAGTTCCTTAATATTTCACATCAAGTCATTTATAAGTCAAGTCTCTTATCTTTTAAAAACCACAAACCATTTCTTTACCTACATAAAGTTGTAACAACAAACTTCCCATAAAGCCGTTATAACACTTTATGTTTTAAACCAGCCAAATTCATTTAGCACATGTACGTCTACCGTACTACATAGTTCACAACAATCATGCTAGAAGAGATAGGAAGAGGTTCACATACCTCGCGACGATTATCGACAATTAGCAAAATACTCCAAGTACTAAATCCTTGCTAGCCTTTTCCACCCTTCAAGTAGAATACTGTTATACTCTGTATTTCCAGAGTATGTACGTGAGGGCGTACGTACAAAAGTCTAAGCCTTAAGTTAGGCATAGGACAAAAATTTGTGCACAACCCACGAAACGAATTGTTTTTCGACGAAAGGTTTTCCGAACTTTGCGAAGGGAAAATTACGGCTATGTCATTTATAATTTTTGCGGATTTTTCTGAGAGATGAAATATTTTGGACCAACGAGAGGGCGACACTTGTCACCCTCAAGTGGACGGTTGTGGTGGCCGAAAGTGGGGTGTTTTCTTGGCATTTTTTTTGGGGCCTAAAACATGGGTCAATGTTTGGAGTGATTTGTGGAGTAGAGGGCTAGGGGGCACTTGGGCAAATCCTCACCCTCTACTTGCCCCCCACTTGTCTTCATCTTGACCATTGGTTTCCCTATAAATACCCCCTCCCCCCCCTTTGTTGAAGAATTCTTCATCCACAAACACTTTCTAAGTCTTGAAAGCCCTTTCCCCCTTAGTGTAGAGTTTTCGTCCAAGCCTCCCCCTCCCCCTTTGTGAGCCTTGGCCGAAACATCCTCCCCCCCCTCTTGTGTGTTGTCTCGTAAAAACACCCCCCCTTTGGTAGAAAAATACTCTCCAAGTATTGTTACTATTCCAAAATACCTTGGCCCAAATACCTTGTAGTATTCCAAGGTTATACCTATACTAAAAGCCCAGAAATACTATTATACTTCCTTTAGCCACTAAACGAAACCCTAAGGAAATCTTCATAGCGAGTTGAAGTATTAAGAAGAAGTTGCGTAGAACTTCTAAGGGTTGTTTGGAGCGGGTTGGAGTGTTCAGAATAGGAGCTAAACGTTGCTCAGGATCGATATATAAACTTGGATAATTTTGGGCTTATCGAGGTAAATATTCTTGTCCTTCTATTATAATTGGAAATTACATACTGTAGTAGTATAGAAATGAGTATAAGACGTATAGAAGGATGGTATAAGAGAAGATAATTGAATTGAAATCACATCAGAAGAATTTTAAAGAAGATCGAATCAGATTTACATAGACCGTATTCTGATGAGACTTGTGTAGTTTGGCGGGTAGGGAAGTGCTGCCTAATTTCCCGTAGAATAAGGAATCTTGTATCTAGATTTATTCTACAGAGTAGTCTAGACATTGATAGACTTATATAACCGTTATAGGTTGAAGTACTGAGAGTAGCGTATTCTACTCGAAGGGTGGAAAAGGCTAGCAGGATTACAGTACTTTGGAGATATTTGCTAATAGTCGATAATCGTCGCGAGGTATGTGATTCTTCCTATCCTCTTGAGCATGATATTTTTAAAAGAATATATATAGTACGGTAGACGTACGTGTGTTAACTGAACGTGGTTTTACTTCGATGTCTTTTGACTTGAGTTTTAAATAATAAGAATCTTGAAGTATTTCAAAAGAATTAAGAATCATTTTTGAAAGTTTAAAAGTTATACTAGCTTTATGGGAAGTTAGGTATAACGACTTAAGAAAGATAAAAGAATGGTTTATTGATTTTAGAAGTTAAGAGGCTTAATCTTAAAAGATAAGAGACTTGACTTAATTGAATTGATATGAAAGTTGTTAAGAAGTGTGAAACCTCATTCGTGAGTAATGAGTACTTGGTTTTTAAAGAATAATGTTTTACTGATTTCGGAAATGAGAATAAGTATCGAACGAACCATTGCAAAGATTAATAAAGGAAAATGTATTGACAAATAAGTAATTATATTAAAACCAGTAGAAACCTCCATCTGCATAGAAGCTAAGATAAGACAAAATTGTATTACATTTCCTATATCATGGCTGCTGTAATAAGATTGTTATAAAAAAGAATAACCTACTCCCACATAAGGCATATGTTGCTCAAATTGATTTAAAAGAGAATTACGTTATTAAATGATTAAGACTATGAACTATGAAATCTTTCGAAAATAAGAGACGTGAATATTTGAAATTAGGCAAACTCGAACTTTGGAAAAGAAGGTTGTAACTTGATGTTAAAAGGAGAAGTGTTTTGGTTTAAAAAGGAAAGTATGGAAGTTGTTTTGGTTTACTTAAAAATGTTAGTCACTCTATTTTTTATAATACGGGCATCGGGTGACCTTTGTAAAAGAAATGGATCTTTTAAAAAGAATTTAACGTACGTAGTACTTTGGGGTTAAAACCTGGACTTTGGCATAAAATGAAAGTACCTTGAGTTGTGTGTAACTTGCCTATGTTTGCGTGTGATAGCCTTGTCGTGCTAGTATTGTATTTCTATACCACCGCGTCTCTCAATGGAGGGCCGGCTGATTTGTTATTGTCACGACCCGAACCCGGGCCCGTGACTGGTGCCTTACCCCGGGCACCCAAGTAGACATACATCAGAGTAATCAGCGGAACATAAAACAAGACATGAAATATCAAGAAGTGTAAAACAGTTATCTGAGAAAATTTGCCTTTCGGCATAATATATAAAACTTAAATCTGAACAGTTACATCCCTTTTACAACTCTGCCCACAACAGTACTACAGACCTCTAAGAGTGACATGACAACAATGGCGGGACAGGGCCCCGCCATACCCCTGAATGTAAGCACCTACAACAACAGGGGACTATACCACTGATAAGCCTCCGGAGAAACGGAGCTTCCCAAACGCTGAACTGTGACCCTGAGAGCTAGGATCAACGACTGGTGTACCTCTACCTGCGGCATGAACGCAGCCCCCCGAAGGAGGTCAGTACAACAGGTACCAAGTATGTGAAACTGAAAATACTGTAAATGAAATCATAGTAGTCTATATAAAGCAGGAGACATGTATGATAACCAAACTACAGTTCACAATAAATAGCGATGTCGTCGTGACTCACGCCCTCAAAGTCATCACTCAAATATAACTATGGGTCTCACGCCCACAACATCAATCATGCCCGTGGAATACCTTCCTCACTGCCGGCAGTCTATGATATAAAAGCACCAAGGAATACACATGAACACCAGGTCCCACCCGTGTCATCATAAAACCGTACGGGGTAAGTACGAAGGCATAGCCGACTACTAAAACCCACAGTACAAACAAGGTCATAAACTGTATCATGAGATTTGTCTAGACCGTCACATGATCAAAGCTGGCCACTCGCCCGCAGTATCTAATGCGCGTGCCAGCCCCGAACTTCCCGCACTCGCATAGGCCAACCTCATAGGCCCGCATGAGGTATTCCCCGCAACGAGCGTAGCTACTCCCAAGATCCGCTCGACTCGCGATCCGCATGGCCACATAGACCGCATGACTATAAAGGCCGCACACTAACTCGAACTCTCGTAGCTCGCATAGGTCCCCGGACCCGCATGAGGTATTTTTCGAATCACGGTCCTGCATCGCCGAGATATACCCCGCGGAGGCAGCTTAACCCCCGGGATCATGTCAAGGTGAGTGGTACAATACCAACATAACGGCTGATAGTTAACAACATAAGCGCGATCGAGGGAAAACCCCTTTACACAAACATCACAAGATACTAACACGCGTAGCATCCTAACATGTTTACTTATCAAACCAACAAGAAAGTATTACAAGGCTATCACAAACCAACACAATCAAGTTATTCACACAAGATACTTTCTACTTTATGTTTAAACAAGTTCGGGTTTTTATCCCCAAAGTACTTCATACATTAACTCTTTAAAAGATACGTTACTTTCACAAAAGTCACACAATACCCGTAGTATAAAAATAGAGTGACTATCCTTTTAAGTAAACCAAAACACTTCCCTTTGTAAAATCAAGTAACAACATTATTTTCCAAACGTTCAAGTTTGCCTAATTTCAAATGTTCAAGTTTCTCATTTTTCGAAAGGTTTCGTAGTTCATAGTTTTAATCCTTTAAAACAATTTGAGAAACATATGCCTTATGTGTGAGTAGGTTATTCTTGTTCATAACAATCTTATTACAGCAGCCATGATCTAGGAAATGTAATATCATTTTGTCTCATCTTAGCTTCTATGCAGATGGAGGTTTCTACTGGTTTTAATAATACATTAATTAGTCAGTATATTTCCCTTTATTAACGCTGCAGTGGTTTGTTCGATACTTATTCTGATTTCCGAAATCAGTAAAACATTATTCCTTTAAAAAACCAAGTACTCATTACTCACGAATGAGGTTTCACACCAAAACTCATATTAATTCAATTAAGTCAAGTCTCTTAACTTCTAAAATCAATAAACCATTCTTTTTATCTCTCTTAAGCCGTTATACCTAACTTCCCATAAAGCTAGTATAACTCTTAAGCTTTTAAAATCAAGTATTACTCTTCTTTCAAAAACGGTTCTTAATTCTTTTGAAATACTTCAAGATTCTTATTATTCAGGCTTAAGTCAAAAGACATTGTCGTAGAACTACGTTCAGTTAACACACGTACGTCTACCGTACTATATATATATATTCTTTTAAAATATCATGCTCAAGAGGATAGGAAGAATCACATACCTTGCGACGATTATCGACTATTAGCAAAATGCTCCACGGCTATAACCCGGCTAGCCTCGTCCACCTTTCAAGTAGCACATGCTACTCGCAGAACATTCAACCTATAAAGGTTATACGAGTCTATCAATAGCTAGACTACTCTGCAGAATAATCAAGAGTTCTCTATTTACGGAAAATCGGGCAAAGACTTCCTACCCGTTAAGCTACACAATGCCATCAGAATACACCATGTAAGTACGCAGTTTAGTCCTTCTTCTTTAATATTCTTCTATAACAGTTCAACTCCTTCTATGAATCTTATATTCATTTCTATACTACTACGGTATGTAATTTCCAATTACAATAAAAGGACAAGATATTTACCTCGGTAGCCCAAAATTATCCAATGTTTAATGTCGATCCTGAGCAACGTTTAGCTCCTACTCCGGGTGCTCCAACCCGCTCCAAAAAACCCTTAGAAGTT
This sequence comes from Przewalskia tangutica, assembly GCA_029844215.1. Taxonomy (NCBI): domain Eukaryota; kingdom Viridiplantae; phylum Streptophyta; class Magnoliopsida; order Solanales; family Solanaceae; genus Przewalskia; species Przewalskia tangutica. The sequence continues at coordinate 95,713,276 of CM056729.1, read as the reverse complement.
CTACGCAACTTCTTCTTAATACTCCATCCAACTATGGAGATTTCCTTAGGGTTGTGTTTTGTGACTGAAGGGAAGTATAATAGTATTTCTGGGCTTTTCGTATAAGTGTAACCTTGGAATACTACAAGGTATATGGGCCAAGGTATTTTGGAATAGTAACAATACTTGGAGAGTATTTCTACCAAGGTGGGGGTGTATTTTATGAGAACAACTAGGCAAGGGGGGGGTACCCCTCGGCTAGCACCACTAGGAGGGGGGGATACTTTCGCCAATGGGAGGGCTCTCGCCGCGGGCCTTCAAAGGGGAGGGTGTTTGGACGAAACACTACCAAGAGGGGGAAGGGATTTTCAAGACTTAGAAAATGGTTTGTGGATGAAGAAATGTCTTCAACTAAGGGGGTATTTATAGGCCAACCAATGGCCAAGATCATGCCAAGTAGTAGGCAAGTGTAGGGTGAGGATTTGGACAAGTGTGTGTGGGTCCCACCTTATCCATCTAACACACAAAATATCCTACCAACCCAAGACTTGTGTTCGTCCAAAAGCCGCCCCACACTCCACCAACTTGAGGGTGACAAGTGTCGCCCTCTCGTTGGTCCAAAACATTTCGTCTCTCGGAAAAATCCGCAAAAATTAAAAATGACATAGCCGGAATTTTCCCTTCGCAAGTTATGTAAAACGTTTCGTCGAAAAACGATTCTAATCGGGTGTTGTGCACAAAATATTTTCGTCCAAGCCTACTTAAAGTTCAAACTTTTCTACGTACGTCCTCACGTACATACTCTGGAAATACGGGGTATAACAGTTATGATATTACTTGGACGTACCGGCAGTGACGGAGAATTCCACGGGTACGCTCCTGTTGATAGTGTTATTCCATGGACTAGCTCTCCATGAGGTTTTACTGATTCGGCCTTGGTATCTGGTGGTTGGCTTTCGCATTTGCCCCGCCTCGTGGTGATTCGCCTTGGTACCGGTAGTTAGCCTCGACTTGCCCCGCTCAGTTTAGTGGCGGTCGTGGATACTACTCGTATCCGTAGTTAGCCCTCGCACTTGCCCCGCCACGTGACACGCTTGGTACCAGTAGTCGGCTTCGCATTTGCCCCGGTCGCCTTCGTGGTTTGGTTGTATAGTATTGTTAGTACGCTTTGGTATCCGGTAGTTGGCTTCGCATTGCCGGTCGATTGATGACGCGCTTTGGTATTCGGTAGTTAGCCTTCGCATTTGCCCGCACGATTTTATGACTCGTAGGACTTGGTGTTCATATGTACTCCTTGGTGTTATTATATCATGATTGCCGCGGTGAGGCGGTATTCCACGGCATGATTGATGTTGTGGGCGTGAGACCCATAGTTATATTGAGTAATGACTTTGAGGGTGTGTCCTCGACTTGACATGATCGCTATTTATTGGATCGTAGTTTGGTTATCATACATGTCTCTCGCTTATATAGACTACTATGATTTCATTTACTGATTTCTGGGCCACATACTGTACTGTTATCGACCTCCCGGGGCTGCGTTTCACGCCGCAGCGAGGTACACGCCGTTGATCCTCGCCATAGGATCACAGTTCAACAGATTAGGAAGCTCCGTTTCTCGAGGCTTATCTTTTGGTATGTTTTCCCCGAGTTGTAGGTTCTGTACATTGGGGTATGGCGGGCCCTGTCCGCCATAGTTGTTTTATAAAAATCTTAGAGGTTCAGAGTACTGTGCTGTGGTTGTAAAGGATGTAAATCGCTCAAACCTTGTATATATATATGCCGAAGGCGACTTTCTGTCACGACCAACCTGCCCGTGATCGTGTCTACCCGGCACCCAAGTAGACATACATCGAGTAATCGGGAACATAAACAAGACATGAAATATCAAGAAGTGTAAAAGCTTATTCGAGAAAATTTGCCTTTCGCATAATATATAAAACTTAAATCAATAGCTACATCCCTTTTACAACTCGCGCCACAACAAGCACTACTGCACTTAAGAGTGACATGACAACAATGGCGGGACAGGCCCCGCCATACCCCGAATGTAAGCACTTACAACAACAGGGACTATACCACCGATAAGCCTCCTGAGAAACGAGTTTCCCAAACGCTGAACCGTGACTCGAGAGCTAGATCAACGACCGTGTACTTCACCGCAGATTTAACGCACTCGGGCAAGAGGTCAAGACAACAGTACCAAGTATGCGAAATGAAAATATCAGAATGAAATCATAGTAGTCTATATAAAGCAGAGACATGTATGATAACCAAACTACAGCTCACAATAAATAACCATGTCAAGTCGTGGACTCACGCCTCAAAGTCATCACTCAAATATAACTATGGGTCTCACGCCCACAACATCGGTCATGCCCGTGGAATACCTTCCTCACCGGCAAGCCTATGATATAAAAGCACTAAGGAATACACATGAACACCGTGTCCCACTGTGTCATAATTAAACCGCACGGGTGGCAAGTAAGGCATAGCCGACTACTAGCACCTACGCATTCAACAAGGTCATAAATCAGATTATGAGATCTGCTTAGACCGCCACATGATCAAGCCGCCACTCGCCGCAGATCTAACGTGCGCGCCTAGTCCCGAACTTCCCGCAGCCTCCGCATAGACCACCCAATGGCCCGCATGAGGTATTCCTCGCATCGAGGGTAGCTCCCGACATCGCCCCGAGTCGCAGCCGCATGGCCACATAGACCGCATGACCACAAGGGCCGCACACTAACTCGAACCCTCGTAGCCCGCATAGTCCCCGACCGCATGAGGTAGTCTCGAATCATGGTCCTGCATCGCCGAGCTATACCCCGCGACGGGAGGGCCTTAACCCCGGTATCATGTCAAGAGGAGTGATATAATACTAACATAATACCTTATCGCTTAAACAACGAAGCACAAGGTGGAAACCCTTTACACAAATATCA